>VURO01022897.1:33114-47536 GCA_015108175.1 Pelvicachromis taeniatus
TTTGTGTTTTTTGAAGCAAAAAAAAAAAAAAAAAAGCACTTGTATTCTGTCAGTCTATCTAAAAAATGAAATATGGGACAGGGTGTGGCAAGGATTTAATACCCAATCTGTTAAGCGCAACACTAACCCCCAGGTCACGGGGGTAGGAAACGAGGGGGTTGGGTGGGCGCAAATGGACTCGTGCAAAGTGATTTATGCATCACTGATGTATGGGAGACAGAATCAGCTGAAATTGCTCTATTTTCTCCACCAGGGCTTTAACAAAAACAAAAAAAACATCCAGTTTCCTGGAAGAATCCTTGCAGCAATGTCAATGCCATGTTTTTATTTTTGTTTGAGTCTTTTTTGTTAGTAATACACATTCCGCTTTCAGATTTCAGCTCGTGTCCCACATGGTTAGAATCCATTAGAGCAGCGAGTGCAGGATGCTACAACGTGATCCTAGATCAGTGAGTGAAAGCACAAAGTCAATTCATCTCATTCTCCCGAGAGAAATAGTGACAGAGCAGAGATGGGGAGCACAGCGAGGAAGCAGCAAAAACAGGAACTTTTAAAGTAGAAGTAGTCTAGACGTGGTTGTTGACTAGCACCGTCACAGGTGTCATTATAAATAACTCATTAATTCTTGCGTCGCATTTTGCAGAGCGACGCCCTCAGCCCGTGGGATCAATGAAATATTCCCCAGACACTCAGCATGGGTAACATATCATCCATTCTTGTGTTACGCCCATGACAGAATACAGTATATCATCCTAATGGCTACTACACAGGGGACCTTGCTATGACATTCATGTTTGAAATTCATCACTCAAAGGTTAATACCAAATTTGTTCAAGGACATCTACAATTCCTCATCAGTGCCTGCCTCACGTTAATACATGTGATTCTGCTTTTTTGCTGCAATACATAAATGGTACAGACAGCTGCGGACTGTGGCGAGTAGATTTCAATTACATGCCGAATGAATTGTTGAGGGCTCCTGCGAGGCATCAATGTGTGATGATGGCGTTTGTGATAAAGCTGCAGCCGGTCCGATCCTGACAGAGTGCGCTCTGCACACGAAGGGTTTCTTTATCCTTAAGCTTATGGTAGTCTGTGACCTCAGTCTGTGGCATTAAGCACACTCCTGTTAAACACCTCCCCCCTGCTGCTTATAAGTAGGGAGTATCTAAGTGGTAAATATAAAAAAAAATATGTCAATTCTGTTAGGAGAATCATTTAACTCTGTAGTGCTTTCATACTTTGTGTGGATGTGTTGTGCTGGAGGATGGAGATGGCGGTAGCTTCTTGTACCACCTGTCAGTTTCTTTGGGATGAGAAAGTGTTTTGGGTTTAGTTGCAATAAAGAAAAAAAAAAAAAACACTCTGAAAACTACTACTAAAGTTTAATAAAGTGCTTTGTTGATGCATTTTTTTTTCTTCCTTGCACTCAATATGCAGTAATTCTAGGTATACGCTGTTTTTGTCTCCAAAGTTGATGATCAGGGGATAATCTATAAATTCAATTGAGCACAAGATGCTGTTTGGTGCTTTTTTTATATAAGAAGTTTCCGGTTAGTCTCATTATTGTAAATTCTTAATAGTCACTGGCATATATGTATGTATGTATGTTTGTATGTATAAGAAATATGATCATGTGATATGGTGTGAGAGTAATGGGGTACAAAAGTTATGGTAAAATTAATAATAAACTTCAACACTTAAAAATGTTGAAGTTCTTAGAGAATTCAACTGGGTTAACCTAGAAGAATGTCTTTCAAACTGGGGTATACTTTGAAAATTAGTATTATTTTTAGTGCATTGTGCTGATCTTTCAAGACCAGAATTTGGGTTACTTTTGAGTTTTTTGCACATCCTGTTCACAGCCAGAAAGTGAATTAATGACAGAGACATAAGGATAGAAGAAAATGAAACCATCACTTGCACCAATTCAAATAACAAATGCCCAAACAATCAAACTGTTAAATCCAATTAATGTCTAAATTGAACTGTCTGTAGCTTTGAAGACAGAGCCAGGCTATAGTAAACAAAATAATTTCTCTTGTCAGACTGAATTGAAGTCGCTGTCAATCTCAACTAGCTGCAGCTCAGTCTGCCTCACTTACCAAAGGTGGTTCCAGCATCAGGCCTGGAAACTGATGACACGATGACAAAACCGAATCCCTCGTTCTCTCCTCGTTGGATCTCCACATCATACGGTTGCAGGGAGGCCGGCACCACTGCACTTCCGCTGCCCCCTCCGCCGCCACTGCCAATGCCGCTGGTAGATCCACTTCCAGAACTGACAGTGTTGAGTGAGTTCTGGCTCCCCTGGGGGGTCCGCTTGCCCTCTGTTAGACTCGGTGCCTGGGTGCTGCTGTGGTGGGAGGAGGCGGGTGATGGAGGGACATCACCTTCTCCTTTTGAAACTGGGGATGAGGTGATTGACAATAGACTGTTTTGACTACATTCCAAGCAAGAAGTGTGTGATATATATGCATAAAATACCTGTGACTATGCATGACTCATGTATGAATGCACACACTCAAGTTTTATCTAAAACCTCCTCACCTCCATATCCAGAGCCCTTGCGTCTGACAGTGAGGTTGACATGACCCTGTTTGGCGGCCTGCTGCATCAGCTGCACCACCAGCTGGTGAGACTTGCCCACTACTGCTGTGCCGTCCACACAGATGAGCTCATCGCCCGACCGCAGGCGACCATCCTCATCTGCTGCCCCGTACTTTACTATGTGCCCTATGTAGATCTGCCAAAGGCAAAGCACATCAAATGCACGATGTAAATTTATTGCTACAGAGTAAATGCATTAGCTTAAAAAACAAAAGATCATTCAAGACACACCGCACTGAATCAGTGTGATTTATGCAGCAGCTTTTCAAAGTTTAACGTTTCAGTACTTCAAGGCATTTGTGGCTGACATAGGAAAAACCAAAAAGGCCGGTGTAGCCTATTGGGGCGGTAGAGAAGCTAGTGTGCTCTAGGCATTGTGTGGGAGAGTACACAGAGGTCTGCCAGAAACAAGTGCACAAATACCATGCAGCACGTTTGGCACAAACAACAAGTACTAACTCCTGTGGGGCAAACCTGAAACCTGCTGCCATTTTATTTCACTATCTGCCTTCCACTTCTCTTCCCGGTACCTCCTTTAAGACAAATATATGGCACACAACCAGGAGGAATCCTGGATAAGGCCTTTGCTGTTCTTAACAAGCTATCTATACAAATCTCCAGAGAGAAACAGCTCCAGTTAAAAGAGAGAGAGTGATACATTAGGACTTTCTGCTATTTGGTTTAAAGGCAGACTG
This sequence comes from Pelvicachromis taeniatus, assembly GCA_015108175.1. Lineage (NCBI taxonomy): Eukaryota > Metazoa > Chordata > Actinopteri > Cichliformes > Cichlidae > Pelvicachromis > Pelvicachromis taeniatus. The sequence continues at coordinate 36,420 of VURO01022897.1, forward strand.
AAAGAGGCATAGGGAATGTAAAACACAGCGGAGACTAATGAAGCAAAGAAACTCTTAGGGAACAGAGCATTTAGTAATGGTTGTTGTGGATGGATGTATATGTAAACAGTCTTCTCATTCACAAGCAATTATAATAAACTGATGAGACTTAAAGTGAAGGAAGACTTACAGGCTCCCCAGGCTCATTTCCTCCCAATATGCGAAAGCCAAAGCCTGTATCCTTCCGCCAAAGGAAAATGTCCTGCTCCTGGCAATCTGGCACTGAAACATACAAGAGAAACAGTGAGGACTCCATGGAGATCAACAACCAAACCAAAGATTTGCAGGTTCTGCTCAATTTTTCCTGCTACAATCCATTTAGACTGATCACTGGGTCCTTTTCTCTCTGATCAAATAGTTCTGTCTCCTGTGTTTGCTTGATTATGGCAAATCTGCTGATCAATAAGGCATTTGCATTTCTAACAGCATCCGAATGACAGCAGGCTGGAACAACAGCTGCTTGCTCCTGCTTCGTGCTCATGTTCAGAGCGCAAACCAGGCTGCAAAGTCTCGTGCTGTCACCTCATCACACTTGCAGACCTGAAATCTAGAAATGTACTCAAGGCAGAGCCCTATTATTAGCTCTCATTTACAGTCAAGTCTTTCTTGCATGCATTAATTTATGGCATCTCCCTCCCATGTACTATTTCTGTACACACACATACACACCTCCCCTCACATTTGCATTCACGGACAGGGCAGACTGTGGAGGAGGACACAGGCAATTTGGTGTCAGTCTGTTCAACCCACAGGGCCAGTATGCACAGAAGGCACAGGCCATTTCTTCCTGCTCTGCCTGCTGTCTACACGACTGCCACGCAAGGCCAGTAGTGAACCCATTAGTTTCAGCTTTCTAGGTCCCTCGATAAATTGCCTGGTGTGAATTAAACTGCAGCTGTTGGACTTGTAATTAACCCTCTGCTGACCCGCAACTATAGAGTAGTGATCAAAGCTCGATGTAACTAACAGTGCTGCTTTGTGGCGCTTCATCACGCAACAGGTAACATGAATTCCCAAAAGCTCACCTTTCAGCCACACTGCTCTGCCACTGAAACTGTGCTATTCTGGTGCATGCATGAATGCGCCTACTAACAAATTCACGTTGGGTTCACTCTTATGTGGCAGCATGCACATGAATAAACATGAAAACAGACAGAATCTGGGCCTCTTTGTCATTCGTCGTCTCCCTCTCTTGTTTCATTGTGTCGCCTCTCCTCCCCCACTCAATGGGGAAAAAAAGAGAAGAAAAAAAAAGGCTAGAGCTCCTTCAGGGGTTATCAAACAGATATACCAATCAGCTAAAGCTTAAAGCAGACCTCTCCAGGCCCAGTTAATATTTAATCAGCAGCAGTCCTAGATTCTACAAGCAGCCATGATTGTTAATGCACTGCAATACGCAGGATGTGGGTAGCTTGCACATCTGGCTGGGAACAGTCACAAATGTGTGACAAGCTAATGCAACAGACTTGCCAGAGACATCACCCTCTCTATTACAATGCAATCTCTGGCAATACCGAGGTTTATTTCACAGCCCATACAAATCCATCCTCTTCTTAAGTATCACAACTGGTCCAAGTACAGGAGGTGTGAACGATGTAATTCAGCCAGAACGGGTGAGTGAAGTGCTTCTTTTTGAGGATATCGCACACTCCTCTATTTCTTGCAGACTCTTCCATTAGAAACACATAAGAGGTTTGACACCCTTACAGTGTTACCCAGTGAATTATGCATGACTGCAAATGATATTGTGGAATTTTATGTGGAGACTGCCTACTTTCTAGTGTTCCAGTTTTGAATTTTCTGTTTTCCCTTCAGTAAACATGGCGTAAAGCATAACTGTTTGACTACTAATAACGTAAAGCCTTTCTTTTATAAACTTTAAGGAAAGACGACGTGCTGGTTTGTCTTTCCACTGGATGTTGTGCATCTGCGTGCACTCACATTTCACATCCCACAGTCTGGGGATAACATCGTGTGTGCGCGCCTGACATGCAAACACCACAGCAGCACTCATCAGCTGCTTTTGTGCGTTTTCAAGGACACTTCTCTCTTGGAGGCACCTTTTGTCACAGGATCAGCTGTGCTTTGGTAAGCATGCAATTGTTGAGCAAACAAACTAAAGGCATTAACAGACACAAATGTACAGGTACCCCAAATGCATTTGCTGATCCTCTTTAAACAATCAGCCTTTTTCAGGGTGTTTTTTTTTTTTTTTTTGCTTCAGATGGGTCAGCGTTGTCAGTCTCTTTTCTTTTACCTACAGGTCTAATCCACAAATCACGCAGTAGAGCTTTTTACATACCACTAAACTGACATTGCTTACTTACCTTCAATTTAATGTTAAATATCATAGCATATAGAATGTATAGAATAGACGCCCACACACATAGAAAGGAAAACAATGGAAAAATATGTGGCGTAAAGCCTCAGATCTTTAAGGAGATTATTTTTTCCTTTCGTTTTAAACTTGAATCTAAGCCATCACATCTATACTGACAGGCTGCACTCATCCTTACAGATGGTAAAAAAAAGACTAAGAAGAATAAGCCTTCCTGAATGGTTATACTCTAAAGTCTGCAAAAGTTTCAAATTCTTCAAAACAAAAATAAATAAAATTTTTAAAAAATACTCACGTCGACTCTCATACATGCTCCTGGACTGTGCCCAGATCTTAAAGGGGTCTGGCTTCTTCTGAAGGGTGAGGGTGCCATCTGTGGGATCCTGAGGGGGCAGGCCTGGCAGGGGCTGGGTGGGGGCAGCAGGAGTGGGAACCACCGCCTCACTGGGCATGACAGAGGGTGGGTGGCTGGGAGAATCAGTGTGGGTGCTGCGATGACTGCACACACTGTGCTGGGAGCTGCTCTGGCTGTCTTTTCTTTCTAGCTGGTGCTGGGTGGACAGGGGAGAGAGAGAGAGGGAGAGAGAGAGATTGAGGTGTGTGCATATATAAGCGATGGGGGTGGATATAAACATACACGCAGAAGATGGAGATAGAGTGCAGAGAGAAGAGAAGAAAGAGTAGAAAGTGAGTCAATGTTAAGGGTGACATAGAGGACAAACAAGATCACTTAGAAAAAGAGTTGATTGAGGACAAAAAGAGAGAAAAGTATCCAAGGTCATCTTTTTTAGATGCAGCAGAACATCTCCCACTTAAAAAAAGAAAGAAAAAAAAATCTTGCCTTGGTTTCCATGGTTGCGAGACAAAGACAGACAGAAATATGAGGGAATTTTAATGAACAAAGATATTGCCTTTTATAAACCCTGTGATTCTTTGTTCATTGCAGAAGGTTCTCTGCATGAAAACAGAATCAAGGTTGGTCTGAGTTGAAACAGGAATGTGTGCCATCTGGTTTGAAAGCAAACTAAAATTGCAGCGGTAGAGAGAAAAACCCACCGAAATTGGTGTGACTAGTTGGTCGTTTTAACTGAATTTTATTTTTGTTTACTTTACAGTCATAATCACATGACAAAATAAGATGAAACAGTCATAGTTAATTATATTTATTTAAGCATCAATAAAATAAATAAATAAACCACAGCACTGAATGCTTGCTTACAGAGAACTATATTTTTATGGTCTACTAATGCAGTGCTATACCTTTTGTTCCTGCATATGGGAAATGTGTGTAGATGTTGTCATGCTATTATATGTAGATGTTCCTTTAGAACTTCATTAAAAAAAAATGTTCCTACTGATAAAATTACTAACAATAATTCTAATATTGAAAAAGAACAAATGTGACTCAATTGCTTTTTGTGATATGAATAACAAAAGAAGAAAAGATTTAGAAGTCTCCCAGTCTCTCACTTATCACACTATATGAGCTGAAGGGTCAAATTCCAGTAATGCACTGCATTACAGCCATGTGAAATTGACTTCTTGTTTGATCACTGCAGACTTGCTTAATGAGTTGAGACAGCACAGTCTCTCTTGCATATGGAAGTTTACTGTGAGCATCTATTTAGATGCTGAACTGGAGGCAAAGCGGTTGTTCTGGGCTGACATGAAGTCGCATGCAGCGTGACATTTCACTGACATAACACAGAGGGAGGGAAAACTGGCTTTTCCTCAGTGGAAAGCTAATCCAAAGTGACAGTCAGGCTAGGCCACTATTGGTCCCACTCAACCCCCTTACAGTGCCCACCCCTCCTCTTTCCATCACACCATGTGATCTGAATAGGTGACACCCACAGCTCTGACGAATGCCATTTCGAAACTAATCCTAATCCCAATATCCAGCAAACTGAGTTGAGGCTTTTAATGTTGATGCACTGGTGCATGGATGCAATGATTTCTGTTTCTCAAGTGGGAGGAATTGAACCTGCAACTCAACTTGGATAAACCTGCCCAAAGGAGACACCTTTTTTTATTTCAACTTGGTGGCTCTCCGGGTGTATAACAGGGTGACAATAATTTGAAGCTGTACTGGCGTCGCTTCTGAGACTGTACTGATTTTTCATCAGGCTGATGAGTTGTAAAAACAAAGAAACATTTGCTTTTTGGACTCCTGAATACCTGCACTGGCACCCAAAAGACCCGTTGCACTGCCCATCCAGCTTTTCTAGTCTTTTTCTTACCAATCACATCTACAAGACACATTACAATCCATTGCAGTCTCCCCTCCAGCTTCCCTAGCTCCCTTCTTGTTTGATTCCAGTGCACTTTGGAGTCATTGCCCCCTTTTCCCTGCGAGTTAGCCTCAGTGCTCCTTTTTATCTGTGGGCCATCACAGGCATTCACTGCCGTGGGCCAATCCATTTTTCTCGTTGTCCTCCTTTTTCCCTATCTTTTCTTCATGCTTCTTTCTCCCATTCTCCCTCATCTGAGGCAGTGTGCCCTCCCCAACAGCTGGTCAATGTTACACTGCTCTGCCTAGGCTATGCTTAATCAGTCACAGGATGGCAGCAGCGGAGGGATGTAAGGAGAAAGCGAGACGAAAAACAGATGACAAAACAGAGGCAAAAAAAGAAGCAGAAAAACTGAGCGATAGAAGGCTATAGGAAGAGTCAAAGTGACAGACTGGGAAGGAAGTAAAGACATATGATGGCAGTAGGAACAATGGGAAGAATTTCTGAAGCGCTGGATACAGAACTGTAAAGTGAGAGTTAGCTATCATATGTATGTCTTTTGTTCTTTAAACAGCACTCTTTTCACTCAGTGGAAAACACAAGGAAATGCACACACGAAAGAGTTGGAGATCATAGTACTCACCACCAGCTTTGGACTCCTCTTGGCTGGCACCACTCCTGCAAAACATCGGCAGAGAGACAGAGAGAGCATCAATGACCTGCGGCGCTCTTGGCTTGTCCCCTCTTATTAAAAACTCCCCAGGACGAACGGATGAACCCTTGATTCCTGCTGCAGAGCAGAGCGCAACTGGCCCGGTTCTGTCTCCTCTTCCTCCCCCTCTGTTGCTTTCTCTCTGAGCAACACACTGCGCTAGGCTGCTCGCTAATCTAAGTGATCTCCTCCCCTCTGTGCTCCACTCCGCGCTCTCACCCGTGCTGCTAGAAGAAGAGCTACTGATCTATCCGCATTAGTCGGACTGACCGCCTGCCGCAGCCTTGTACTGCTGGTACAAGCTACAGGTCCTCGTAAGCAGCCACAGTCCTGCCTCCACAGCCTGCACAACAGCCGTCTCCAGCACAAGCGCCACAACAGAATCTCAACTATTACCCACAGAGTAAGGGCTCAGCAGTTTACCAATCATGTCAAAGGAAAGCCTGAGTTTCTGCCTTACTATGCACATCCTCTTTGTAACTACAGAGTCGTTTTCTCTCTTCTCAACTCCACTGTTTAGCTCAGTGCTTGCAATGAGAAGGTTTCTCTCTCTCTCTCTGCCCTTCTTCTTGTTCCCTCCCCCGTCTCTTCATATGTACACCATGACTTGTTGTGCCTCAATACCTCTTTCTCTCTCTCTCTCATATATGTGCCAGTTAATACAGTGTTAAGAATCACCAAGAAGATCAATCTCATTTGTGCTAATGAAATATTAATACATGGAGCCAGCTGTCAGGAGAGATGATTCACAGCAGACTAATATACATTCCCACATAATAGCCTTTCCCCACATCCATCACAATCAAACAGCTATTCAGTGGGTATGTTCCTTTACCTCGAAGACCAACCTATCGGCTCAGACTCCACCTGAGTGCTTTGCCCTACACACAGGCTTGTCCATCGCTTTCCAAGAAAACTACTTTCCTGTCTTGAATCACCTTTGCCCATCTCTTACTACGGCGCAGTACGCCGAGACAAAAATAGACAAATTAGTGCACAAACGACACGAGGCGGGATCAGGACAACGAGTTGCCGTTGCCACGGCAATCAAATAGTTCTGTATACAATGACGGCAGTCCATTTTGTTAAGCATAAGAATTGAGCAACATATTAATTGCAGAGCTTTGATCTGTTGCAGACAACTCCTCCATCTATGCTGTCAAAACCAATACAAATATAAAGCAGCTAACGGACCGGCATACACAGAGAATATTAATGGAAACTTCCAGTGACATTAACACACGCAACAACATGCAAGCATCCATCTTAGGCTCTTTCTGCTGCATTGGCAAAAAAATCATTAAATGTTAAAACTCTGTTGCTGCAAAGCCCCTCTCTCTACATGATTCATAATTTATCCCTATTTTCCCTCCCTCTCTCTCAGATTATAGGGGGGCCAGCTACTGGAGCAAGTAGAACATCTCACAACTGCTGACGTGCGGAGGGATGCTTGTGTTTTTTCTTGAGAGAGAGTTTCGGAGTGAATGTGCATGAATGTGTGGGTGCGTCTAACACAGGATGGACATGCACAACAAGGTCAGATGTCAGTAATAGCGGTTTCTTTTTACAGCACTGTGGAGCCAGTGTGGAAGGTCAGTGAAGATCCTTAACATTTAAAGAACCTCTGAAAATCTGCAAGCTGGCGACAAGGTCAACATAATCAGCATTAAGCGCACAGAAATTGAACTCAACTATGGCCATACGGTTGATAAATTTGAGCACGGAACTAAAAGGGAATCAAAATTGGAGGAACAAACGCGTAGTGACCCTTGCTCTAAATTCATCCACCGAAGGCATCTTCATGCATAATGCAGTCTTTAAATCTGCTTAAGTTAATCTAGCATTGTGATGGTGACGTGTTGCATACGTGGAATTCAAAGTTGATCGGATCTGTTCAAATGTAACATTTATGAGCATCCGTGGCTCAGTGAAATAAGTGTGCGGATTGCATGTTTGTGCATGCGCGCGACTCACAAGAAGCATTCATAAATACGTAGAGCGATACACGCTGTGTGTGATGTCGGCACACATTCCACAAGGTGAGCAGGTATTTATGCAGAGAGCACAAATGTCATACACACACACACCACACAAATACGCACACAACATTTACATTATGCACCTGTTCCATAATCCTGTTGTATTCTGGTAAAGCTATGCTCAATATTCTGTAAATAAACAGTTCTCTTTACAAGAGTCTGAAATGATGATTGAGAACAAAAGACAGATTTAAAATGTAAGCATTTATTAATGCTGAGACAACCTTTGGACGGAACGACTAAGTTAGCATCCATTAGCGTTCACATGGGAAAGGATGTAAACAGTTTAGAAGTGGCTTTGAGTATCAGTGTGTAGAAGGCAGCTTTCTCTCCTTTCACAGTAGAGAAGTGTGCTTGTGACAACAAGCAGCATTACAGATAAAGACGTTAATGGCATAATTACTGAACAACTCAAGCTGCAAGTTTTTTACTCACTTGCTTTGGATTCCCAGACAGTTACCTACTCCATTTTTATACTGGCATAACTGGGCATCGCATACAAGTCGTACTGGGAAGCCGGCGTGTTATACAGCGTTTAATGTCTGATAGTACTTTTGTATTTTTCCCCATTTTATATCGTCTATGTATATGTGAGAAAATGTGAAAACGGCTTTTCATGTTATAAATCTGCATTATTACAACAAACCAGGTGATATTTGTGTTCAGTAGATAGAAAAGTATGCATGTAAAATAAATCCTCTGTATGATGGAGTAGGTCTGACCCGAGATGATTTTTTTTCCCCCTCACTGTGTTTATGCATTGTCGTGTGGGTAGAAGGTATGCATGTGGGGGGAGCGTTCTTTTATCTTGGAGTGACAAGCAGTGAAAAAGCTTGAGTTTTTTTTTTTTTTTTTTTTAACTGAATCTGCAGCACTGTGAATGGCCCTCTATTTCAATGTGCAACTGATGCTGTGGCCTTGGTGGGTCTATGCAGAGCCCACACAGAGGGAAGAGTGCGAATGGTCCTTCCTCCAGGTTTTCTATATACGTGGTCACAGGGCGTACAACATGAGTAATGCTCTCTTTAGCTGAGACAAATCTGTAAATATTTGTCCCTTCACTGCATATAAGGATAGTCCCATTATCTGATGGGGTTCCCTTCATTCATCTACCCTAAAATATATTGCCTTCACTTCCTCTTCATCTCGTATTGCATTTTCCGTCCAGTACTTTTATTTCCTCTCCCTTTTTATTTCTCCTTTCTTCCATGTTTTCAGTTGCTCTCGTCTTTCTCTCAGTCTCTCAGGGGACAGGAGCTCTGTGCACGATTGTCATGGCAACAACGATGGAAAGACAAGATGGAGGAGTCATAGTTGGCCTGGCCTCCTTTACATATAAGAATCATGTAGTTGAGAATACCAAAAAAAAAAAAGCTTAAAATGTGCATTAAAATATATAAAAATGCTTAAAAGTATCTCTTGCAATTCAAACTTCCTCATTGCATATTAGTCACATGAGAGTGGGTTCAGTTGTACAGTGGTATTAGATAACATGATAAAAATCTATACTAGTAGAAGTGAGACTGAGTTTCCAGATTTTAGGAAAATACTCGAGGACACTATCCGTGACCAAGTTTGGGATTTTTAATATCTTCTGCTTTGCAGGAGTTTAACATGTACTTCCTTCACCTGTACAAGGTACTTCTTATTTTAATTGCACACACATTCGGCCTTCCTCCAGATCTAGACTCCTCAAACTGTAGCCCACAAGGACAATACTGGAGAAAGAGTGTAGTGAGGAAAGAACATTTTAATCATCCACAGTTCATTGCATGCTATTATACAGCAGCACAGGTGGTGACCTAAAGGAGGGTTTTTCCTTCACTTCTGTTTTAGTCATCACAGAAAAGTGAACCTTCCCATCTCAGAGAAATGCAGCAGATGTTTAAACACTACAACAACCACCACATCCCTAATGTTTAAAAAAAAAAAAAAAATCCTTAAACATTCAAAACCTACAATGACCAAAATAAACCACCATCCACTTAAACCTAAAGTTGTTGGTTTTATTCTGCAAAGCCATTCAGAATATGAAGGCTCTCTAAATCAGTCACTAAAACTTTGAAATTCTCTGCTCGAGATGTTTGCCAACTACACATTTGGAGGAGGAGCGATTGCCAATGTGGCTCTGCTCATTTCACTCTTATGTCACCACAAGGAGCATTACAGTAGCAGTAAAATACACAACAGCTTATTGCAAATGTACACCCAATGTGTTCTGTCACAGAGCTTCTGAACTCACTGTGCACATTACCTCACATTAACCACTATCACACTGCCCTCACACCGTGGAGTTCAGAGAAATGCTGCCTCAGAGCGACAGGGACAAACGAGTGTATACGACTCCAGAAGATGTCTTCTCACTTTGCTGTGCATATGTGATAGAGACAACTCAGAGTCTTAGAAAAAGAAAAAAACCGAAAAACTTAAACTATGTTAGGTTTTGTTTCGCACATTTTCTCAATCTATGAAGATCTATTTCTAGTTTTGCCACAGAATATTTTGCATTAAAAAAAAAGCAGACTAAAAATTGCAGTCAGCGTGGGAAACGACAAAATAGCTGTCATATCTGAATGGAAAACAATTCTGGTGATAAATCGCTGATGTTCTGACCTTGTGATTTGCGCCTTCTCCTAAGACTGGACTCTGCTGACTGAGTCAGACGACGCAGATTGATGAGTCACAGATGAACCGATTAAACTTCTCTTCTAGCTGAAGTCCACCTTGTTCCTCCTCCTCCTCCTCCTCTCCATCTCAAAAACCAATCCCCTTATATATGCTCCCCTTGCTGAACTTTCAGTGCTGTTCAGCAAATCTCACACTCTCTCCTCTAATCCTCCACCTCCAGTTTCTCAAAACATGATCCCTGGTTTTCATATTTCTCATCCTGTTCTTTCTTCTTATCTCGCTCTTTTTACCTCCTATAACTGTTGTTTGTGAACAATTATGTGCTAGCTACTAGCGATCCCTGAAAGGTCACGGCATAATTTTAATAAGATGCCTTCAAAATTAATTTTCTCTTGATCAACTAAAGGTGGATTTTTACACTCTTAAACACGTGCAAGCTATACTTGACAAAACTGTCCTGCTACACATTCTTGTCCTGCTGTCCAGCTTGGCATGGAAGGTAGCACCAGGACTGGTATTGGGGTACTTTGGCAGGTGTTTTTTGTTTTTACAGTTCTGTAAAAGTCACTCCTCATTTTTCTATTTTTTCCCATTTTGCTTCAAAGGTACCAGACTTTCTTTTAATTTTTTAGTTCTCCGGGATTTCTGAAGGTCTTTTTCACTTGTTACAGTCCCATCCTTGTATGTGACCATTTTCAGAGGACTTTCCTTTTTTTTTGGTTTGGTAAGCAAATTAATACTGACCTATGAATCATTAAAGCATAAAAAAGGCACCTAACTGAAGGGATGAACCAGCAGTGTGTATACACAAACAACTTAGCAAAGATCCAAATGATGTCTTTAGGCAGTTTATTACCATAAACCCTTTTGCAAAAGCACATAATTTGTAACCATTTCTTTAGCTGAAATAAACAAACAATCCCAACGTTAAGAGGTCTGAGTTTTTGCACCAGAAGTTAAGCTATTCCCAAAGAAATATTAACACAAAACTTTGGATGTCTGTTTAAAAAAAAACAAAAAACAAAACCCTCCAAACAAACACCTATCTACAGCAGATTAACAGAATCCAGCATGTCCCTAAAACACAGAGGAAGAAAAAAAAAAAAAAAAAATTAAAAAAAATGTAAATC
>VURO01022897.1:59695-79440 GCA_015108175.1 Pelvicachromis taeniatus
AGAGGGGGGGGGGGGGGGGGGGGGGAGATTGATAAAAAAAAAAAAAAAAAAAAAAAAAAAAAAAAAAAAAAAAAAGTGACATTTTCTAAAAAGAATTTCAAAAAAAATTCACGAGTTATATATTTAGAAATATTTGAACATCTCAAACAGCGTTTGCCGAGAATAAATCATCCATTCTTCATCTACTAGCGTGGATGGCCACAGCCTCCTGTGGATAGGTATTTGACATTGTCTGCGTGAAAGGAAGAAACGTGCCAACACACAGCAGAGCCGGTGCCAAGCAGATTAATGTCGTAACATTCCCTCCCAACCAAGCCCATGCGCACACATACACACAAACACACACACAAATCTGACTTAGGCCTGCATAACACACCGCCTTGTGAACAAGCACGCACCCACAACAACGCACACAAACACAGGTTTGTCTTAGTATGAGACTTAGCACTGCACAGCACTGTCCTAATCAGAGTGAGAGGGCCAGATGTGGAGTGACCTGCTGTCTCCTGGATGCATCTCCTCCCATCATGCACTGTATAATCAGAATCAACTGAATGCATGCTTTTGCAGCCTGCCTACATGTAGGAAACACTGATGGCTGCTACACTCATTGTATCTGTGGAGAATGAGAACACCTGCGCAATCATGAGTCACATGAAGTGCCAGTTATGATCATTATCATCATCCTCCTCCTCCTCACCTTCATATGTTCCTATTTCCAGTAGCGTGCCACTCTCCTCAAGTTCTAGGAACTCCTCCACAGACAGGAAATTGTAATCTACCCCTGGGACCTCTCCGTCTCTAGGGGGGCGGGTTGTACCTAAAGGTAGGGGAGAAAAAAAGAAAAAAAAAAGAAAACAGTTTAATGATAAGCTGCTAAAGTCAACCCTTATCTTTAGGATAGAATGACAGTAAAATAAGACTTTTCCTCCTTGCACAACATGTTCAATATACTTCTCTCGGTCATTAATGTTAGAAATGCAGCCAGCGCTGCAAAGATTCATTCATTCATTCTTTTTGAGATGATGACCAGCCACAGTGAAGCGTTTTGAAATGAAGAGGGTGTGATTGTAATTCAGAGCCATCACTGGAAGCGCAGTGTCTGTTGAGTGGCTGTGAATATTATGTCAGGAAATTAAATCAAGGCTTTGCATCTTGAGCCATCTCTCCGTCTCATGGGAATGTGCTGCCCGCTAAGATGAAAAAAAGGTCACCTTTAGCGATACGCTAGTCCTGATAGTGTTATCAATCCCCCAATTTCTTCATGGCAAGTTTGAAATTGTAAAATGGACTGACATAATACTATTAGAGTCGTTTTGCCAAAGGGATCCTAACTAAATTATTATTGATTGTTAAAGCATGCATGTTCACTGCTTGGAAGCTACACTGCATTTTGAGGTGCTGTTTGGTTTAACCATAGTACAATAAATGCCTTTTAATTTGAGACCAAATAAAGTCTGTATATTCAACATAATTTTGAAAGAAATGCTCGTTAGAAGTCTGATCATTGTCATTCTTGCTGGCCCGACTACCCTGAGCCTCCTGGAGTTAATGATCAGCGGTTTGCTGTGTTTTACTTTGTATTGAGAACACTTTATAGGAGGAAGCTGACACCAGACAATGGAGGCAGGGGCTATTGTGTCTTTGACTTTATTGAAGGGAGATGAGGTGACGTGCCAGATGGTTGATGGAAGTTGTAACCCATCTGTGATCAGTACAGGAGCATTTACATACACACAGGAGGTACTGCAAAATCCGGTTTAAACAAGAGACTTGAATGTAACGCGTGCACCAGTACAAGACACTGCAGGCCACATTCAGTTGAACCTCACTGAATGAAGTAGGAAATCGCTTCCTTTATAAGACAACTAAAACTATCAGTATAATCCTTCAGAACTGCTTGTTGGATGGTTGAGTAGCTTCAGATTAATTAACACTAAAAACAAGCTACAGCTTGGATAAATTGAATATTCAATCTGATAATGCACTGAAAAACATGACATTACTAAATTTATTTAATCAAGACTGGACATACAATATAGGTGTATGGGCCACTCTTTTCAGAAGCAGCTGAGATATAAGACTGAAAAACACAAACGTTAACCTCTTGGTCATTTTAGAAGACATGTCAGGGGATCCTCGAATTGCTTTTAAGTACATGGATGCAGTAATTGGGTTTCTCACATAGTTTAAAGTCACCGTGTTCTAGACGAGCGAGGAGTACAAAAGACTCTTTCATGTTTATTTTCCTCAGCCCATCCAGTATGCAAGCACACAGTCTATCCCTCAAGGTACATCCAGCCCACAAACACCCTGTAATAAACAAGCCTTTACCGAGCACTGTTCAGTCCCACACCTGCACCGAAGGAAACGCTCGTTCTTTTTGCTTTCCTTTCTGCCATTTTGAAAATGATACTCAAGATAAATAGATAAGGGAGAAGGAAATTTTATTACACAAGGCTGTCTAAGACTTAAACCGCGAGCAAAAATACTCACATGAAGAAAACATGATAAATCATCAAACTGTCTGTATACAGCAGCAATACATGAGCAAAGTGATGCTTTTTATTCCTCTTAGTGGATCACGATAAGATGAAAGTAACAGTCTCTGGGAGTTTGAGTCATACCACTGGGCGGTCCCATGGTGGAAGATGTTTCTGAGGCTCGGTGTGCTCTAATGACACTGTCTGCTGAGCTGGGAATGGAGCTGTTATTCAGGGCTATTCCCCACAGTGGAGAGCTCTGATAGGCTGACTAATTCTGATGTGCCCGCATTATAAAATATTAAAGCTTTTGTTACATCAGCACATTATCATATATAAAACAACATTCTATTAAAATATTTTTGTCTTTTAAACCCCATGAGTGGAACTGCATCAGTAAAGTAAGGAACCACTCTTACTGCTTGTGAGCAATCCATTACCAAAATGTCATCATATTTGGGTGCATTTAATAAAGTCACAATCATAAATCCCCACGCACAGTATCTCAATCCAAACAAAGTCACCGTGGGCTCACTGCTTAGTTACACTGTAGTCAATTAAAGCAGAAACTATAAGATTTTTACTGGAATTTTACGGTTTGCATTTTTCACACCTAAACTGACTCTGGAATGAAATAAAATCAAATAAATAAACAACATCTTCGTTTTAAAGGATATTTTCTGACCAGCATCATCACACTTGGATCTTTTAGCAGCTGAATCACTAGTCAGTATAATCGGCATTATAAATTAGCAGAAATAACAGGTGGAACGATCCGAGATGACCGTGTCACAACTAATGTTGCTCCATGACCATCACTGCAACTGAGGAATCGTAATGTTGTGATGTCTTGTTTATAATGGCTCAGGATAAAAAGACTAGTCAGAAACTACAGTACAGATGAAAATCCATCCATCCATTTTCATCCTCATCCTTAAACTAGTTAAGTTGAGTAATATCCCAAATTTGGGGATCAAGTATTTAATATCTTGAAAATAATGTAAAAGTGTCATGTAGAATGGAATCATTTATATCATGTAGGTGCACTGTACAGGAATGTGTGTATGCAGATAAACTTTTTTTTTTTTGCAGAGAAGAAGGTCATCTTTAAATGGTTAAAATGGAGTTTTAAAATCAGATTTAACACGTGGTTAACATTGTGAAAAGGGTCCATTTTAATCCAAGCCACAATCTTTTCCTTTTGCAGTAAAGCCTGAAGGCAAACTTCTCTCACTACTGCATTTTCTTTTTCCCCCCAAGAGTGAGCCCAACAGGATACTCTTGTAGTGGCTAGAGTTGATTTCTCTACACTATTGTGCATTGGACAGTGCACTACACACTTTGTGTTTTTGAAATTACTTATTATTCCAGCGAACAGAGAACGGAAGTCAAGTTAACACTTATCTAATGACACAGCTCCACAGTTATGAGCTTTACAAAGTTACACCAGCTTAAGTTACAAGAATAAGAGCCACTACAGTGCTACAGAACCATTGTCCTTTAATCCTCTGCTCTGAAATTTGTCCTGCATTTCAAACTCTTTATACATTTGACTCATTTGACTGGTATTTCTCTCAGTGAATAATAATCAACAAGAAGCAGTCAGTGCTTTGCATGTTTTAATAAAATAAACAAAGGTCGCATTGTTAACGAATACAGTGATGTTTGTCTTGTCATAATTCAGCAACGAAAAACCTTACAGATGGAAGTACTATAGTCTGCTGAAAAAGACAAACATTTGCTGTTTCACTATAAAGGAGTCTTACTTATTCATTTCAGTGCCCGCAATACCTTGATACATTCAGAGACATCTAAATATGACAGTGAAATCCGTGACAGATGACAAATTAATATTGTGCGTTCGTTTTACGTCGCCACATTGCCCTTTGCTATTCCACAGAACAAATTACTTTGTGAAGCTAAGATTTAAAAACTCTCAGCATCTGACAGTCTACTTGATGATGAGATTTGTGCTCTTAAGAATCACCGTCTTTGCAGAAAAGTCTATTCTGCCAGATTCATAAACAAATCTAAAGGCGTTTTATCAAGTGTAGGAGATAATCCCTGTTGAATAAACGGCAGAGCAGACGGGCCTTCAGTGCTTTCACTGTCGGACAGTAGCAGTGAGGTCAGACTCCACTCTGAATTATCACTGTGGTCAGTGTCTGTTTTCTCTGTCCAGTTAAACAATGGCAGTGCCATGGTGAGTCCTGATCCCAACTCTGATGAACCAACTCTGTCAGCCATCAATGGACTTTATTGTTTTACTGTGAGAAAACAGCCTGTACATGCACGGATGGCAAATAAGAAACAAGGGCATTTGGAAACACCTTCACTTTTAAAATACCACTAAACATATAGAGGTCGAGCTCCTGTTTCTCCTGTTCAGAGAACTTATGAAAAAGTGCATGTGCCAATTTATTTCCATTCTTCAACTTTAACTGTAAATACTAGGTTTTTACCTAGTCTGGTACAGAGCGTGGACATAAAGACTAACCCCTTATAATAATAATAATAATAAACATAAATGAATCAAGGCAGTACCACAGCACAATCCAAAGCTTAAAACTAAACAAATGGATGGATGATCTCTCTCGACCACAAACATTATAAGCTTCCCAAATGCATTGCACTTTATTGCAAGACTATACAGTGGATTACATTTTTGACTCCACTACATTTTTCCAGTTCCTTTCCCTGTATATCCAATTGATATCCTAGTGATTAAAAATCTGTTTTGCTTTTAGAAATCTCAAATATTACAGACGAGAACCTCCACGCACATTCAACAAATTAGCAATTCAGCATTTCATTGTATGATTAAGGAAATGGTTCCTGTACCTTTGTCGGATACACAGCCATCCTAATTTTTAAAGCATCCTGATCATTTGTTAATAGTGAAACCCTACTGACAGTGCGTATATACATTTTGTAAGCTTTCCTTTTTGTGCTATAATTATTGTAATTTGCAGCAACAAGCATTAAAAAATGGCTTATGTAAAACCTAAATCTAGCACAATGTGTTTTTTGCTACTCATAAACAACACAGTTGTAGTATTATATAACAGTGATGGGCTGAGACTGCTTTTTAGACAGCTTGTTCCCGATAGAGAGGCTTCATGTCAGGCTTCAAGTGTACACAGGAGCTCCTTCAACAGTAACTCAAACATACTAATCTCACCCAGACTGAAGCTACCACAGGGACTTGCTGCTGACTGTGTGTTCACTACTGTTTGAACATTTGTCTAAAAGCCACTCAATGTTAAATCCAGAATTGTGTTTGGTTAAGAAATAAAACAAAAAACTGATGACATAGGGTTGTTTAGTAAATTGCTAATATTGGTCATTCAATTTTCTTTAAATGGCTATCAAATTTCCCCCTGTGGGACAAATAAAGGATTATTCTATTCTACTCACAATAACATTTAACTCAAGGTGGTTTATATTGTAAGGTAAAGACCTTACCATATTAGAAAGAAACCCCATCAATCAGTTCTCAGTCTTAGTGCAACCCAGGCTGCTATTCAGTAGTGAATATTAACTGACGAACATAGTAAGGATATGTAACAATTTTTTTCCTTGCTCGGGTCAGCCACACACACACAAAAAAAGGGGGTTTTCTGTGAAACATTATTTCCCAGTATATAATATAATTTTGAGCTAATGTTGGGGGTTTTATAGATTAAAATACTGCAAATACCTTCAAAATTATGATATATAACATATTTGCATTTGCTCTAATGCCAGTTTTTAAATAGAGCATTAAATGAAACTGATATTTCTACTTTTGCAGGCTGGAGTGTAATAAAGGAATTTTTACTCACGTTGCAATTTTTCACAAATCTTTGCCATTTTTTTTTTTAAAGAGCAATTTAGATGTTAAGATTTTTTAATAAAACACAAGGCTTGCAATTAATGAGAATTTTTTTTTTCATATGTTATTTAGAGCATACATGTATGAAAATATCCAACGTTATGTGTGACCCTGTCACAACTATAATGTTCATAACGGTGCATATCTTGAGTGACGCAACAGCAAATATTACTTTTCCATATTTAATTATTCATAACTTCTATATATCCCATGCATATGATATTACTGCAGGTATAACGTTAAATTAAGGTGCAGGCTGCAGCGTCTGTAACAGTAAATGATACACATCATAGGGCTTATGTGCAACACATATGTATAAATGAGATACATTTTAACCAATTATATGTCAGACTGGTTGAAAGCACAATTACATTGATATTCTACAAACTTTCACTTTTTAGTACTTATTTTCAGTGAAATGCTGCACATTTGATATGGAAGGTGAATGTCTTTTCCATTATCCCAAATTATTGCTTAATATTAAATTCTATGTGAAAACAGAGAAATTTTAAAGAACAAAAGACGTTTACGTTGGTGAAATTCAACTGTCGTTAATCTTAACCATTCTGTGATTCTTTATTAATCATGAATACTACTTCACAAAAAGTTCCACCCATTTAAAAGGATGATAAAGTCCCAGGAACGTCATATGAACCAACATGTTTCAGGCTTATTCTTTTGCCAATAATGCACAGCTTTTGGCTATTTAACTGGGGCTGACCCACAAAGGAGATGACTGAAATACAGCCATTACCAGTATGCTAAATATTATACTAATAGAATCAACCTATTAGCTTGACATAAAGAGATACATGCTCATGCTGTATGAAACTGGAGAGACTTATGTGCAGGACAACTTGTTGGTTGTCATTAACAATTATTATGAGATATAATTAGACATAATACTTATCCTGAATGGTCAGTGTTGATAGTGTGAGATAAATAGGAATTCCAGGGCTAGCAATTTAGTAAATTGAAGTTCATTTTTTAGCTACTTTTTCAGGACAAAAGGTTTAAATGTCTACCTTAGTCATGTATTAGCTGAAGGTGCCTTTGACTATATCCCAAATGTATGAATAGTGACTTGAGGTACTTCAGTTTCAGTTCAGCTCATGAGACAAACCCAAGATTTTAGCGGGAACAACAAACCTTTATCTAAAGCTGCACAGTGAGTGCTGAAATAACATTTATTGGAGGTGCATCCTGTGCAAATAAGCTGGGCACAACAAACAGGAAATCCATCAATTGTATTCCGTCATAGATCAGCTTTGTGTAATTTCATCTGAGTTCCGAGTTCACAACTTCTGCAGCCTCCACTGTAGCCACTGTTAATGACTTCTTTAAGGATATTTTTCTGTCAACACATACATGGGTGGAAATATGGAAATCTCAGCATGACCGTAGATGAGAGAATATTGAGGTGTTTGAAACTAAATCATCAGTGTGATATTGAGAAGTAGGAATTCATCTTTGATAAAAATAAATAAAAGCTTCCAGCATGCTTTCTAGATAAGTATTTGCTTTGCTTGCTCTGCAGTGAGCAGGAAATTGAGAATGCGGTCAATGTACTCAAATCGTTGTAATTTTGCATCATCATTGTCTGTTGTTGAGTCATTGTCATTTTAACACCATCGCAAAAATAGTCATACTTACTTGCTATGGGCACCATTTTTTGGCTCTATTATGTACTCATAGATACATTTACACATTCAGAATTTAGGCTGCTAAATATAAGAGTGCACATTGAATGAAGCAGACTATACATTCAGTAGGAAGAGATTTTGGAAAGCGCACCAAGAGACTACTGCCAAGCAAGCAGCTGATGACCTTGATGGCCATGTTTTTTTGTTTTTTTATATTAACCATTATAGTAGATCCCATGATGATTGAGCATGCACCAAGACAGTATAGTAGATAAACACAAAAGACAGCCGATGGGAATTAAAATCAACGTTGCCACTATGTTCTTCAAAAACCAAAAAAAAAAAAATTACACCAGCGGGAGATTTGATTTGATGCTGAAGCTGGATAAGAAGTGACAAGATTACCAAGATTCCAGTTCACACCGATGGAGACTTATATTTGTCATGAAAATTAATGCAACGGTTATTGAAATATTTCACTAAAATCAGACATTTCAATATCATATCAGTGTCAAAGCCACAGACCGTGCCATGTTAGACATGCAGGCCTGACTGCTGCTTTTTAAAGAAGATTCTGCACAAAACACAAAAGATCAACCAGTTGATTAAGAGACATGTGATGCAATGTGTTGTGGTTAACAAATCACCGTTTGACTTGCTAGGACAAAATCCTTAAAAAGGTACAGTGTGTAAAATCTCACCACTAGATTACAGATTGCAGTCAACTAAAGTCTGTTTCACCATCCCTCCCAGTTCATATGCATAATCTTAGCTATGGTGGCCACCGTAAGACAAGAAAGTGGCGGTAGATCATCTGTAGCGACTGTAGGCTGTCAGTCCGCCATTTACCTCATGTATTTACTCTGGAGGAGGCTGTAAGACTAATATAAGCCGATGAGTCAGCAAAGGTCATTTCTGTCTTATGATAGTGATACTGAGATGGCTTGTTGAGGACACCCTGAACTTTTCTGTTTTTTCCACACAGTTAGTCAGTGTTAGTCATTTTACTTTAGTATACACTGAAATAAGGTATAAAAATGTAAAGCATTAGGTTTGACTGTACTGTTTAAAGTGAGGTTTTGATCTTTTTTTAAGTCATATCCATTAGTGACATGGAATAGAAAGAAAAAGTTTGCACCGATATCACCCACGTATCTACTTCAGTGCACTTTACATTTATTTGAAATAAATAATTGTAAATGTCACTCTCCATTTGGAACTGTTTTGTATCACACATTTTCCCAATTCGTTATTTGTGTTTTTATTGCCGTGAATGGTCTGTACCTAAAGATGAACTCGTCCCCTCTTTTATCTTTGTTTTTCACTTCACAAAAGATTTGTCCATTTTGCTTGATACTTTTGAAAACGTTTCTGGGTTTTAGTGGGCAAGCCCCGGAAAAACACTTCTAGCCGAGGTGTACACCACAAAAAGCTCTTTGCAGAGTTTTGAAACCAAAAGCATAACATCCAATCAGTACCAGACTCTCTTCTTAACAATGTCAATCAGCTGCTCCGGTCTGCTCCCACAGGGAGAGGAGGGGAGGACGTACAAGGCTGTTATGACAGGGAGCATCTGCCAAATGGTGGAACAGCACAGAAGAGAACGAGAGAGTGATAGAGGATGAAGGCAGTACAGATACACAACACACACACACACACACACACACCACAAAAATAATCACCTAATGGGCACGTGACATCTCCTGCAGAACAAACAACTCACACTTTCTCACTCAAACATACAACCACGCCTCTGGTTTTCCTCACATCTCCACCTTCATGTTGTTTTGGTGTTGAGTGAGCATCTGACTCTCTAAGAAGCTGGATATGTGCATGTGTGTGTGCGCGTGTGACACACAGAGCATTACTAAAAAGATAAAAGAGTCCAGGCAGGCCTGCCCTCACCTCTGCCACATCATTAACATAGTCTCTGACTGTGCCACTGTACTGCTGTAACACCTTTCTGTGCAATATCAATGAACTGATTAGATGACTGGCAAAAATGAATCGGTCAGTTCGGATAATCAGTTACAGGTCCTCGAACAAGCAAAATCACATCATGTTCAGTGGTTTCTGCCTTTTTACCGATTTATTTATCTGTTGCCAAATATTGACTAAATGATTAATATGTTGTTAATTAGTCTATACAATATATTGTTATTAACATACCTGACACCGTTTTCTGGGGCCAAAGGCGATTTCTTTAAATCTCAAACATTGAATTAACAGGAATAAACTGATGGATAGATTTAATTTACAAATATATAAAACAAAAAGTAGCAAACCCACATTTGAGAGACTTAAGCCACTCTATTGTTTTGACATTTTCACTTGATTTAAATACATATCTTGTATTTCAGGGGAAAAAAATTAAAAAGCAATTTAAATAAATGATCTTAGACTTCAGTTTGATTTTTTTTCATTTCGTAGATGATTAAAAAAAACTAATTATTTAGCAATAAAAAAGTCGTCAGTTGCAGCACTTAGAAAAGAGACGCACTATTCACTTAACTCAAAGCAAACTAATGCAGTAATGCTGGATTTGAAGCATATTTGTCCACTTTGCAGAGTGATTCAATTATTGTGTAACAGACTGGATGGTATTGTTATGCATTTGTGTTATAATGACCTTCCTGAATAGGAAGTGAAGTACAACCAATAAGTGTGATAAACGTCTGCCTACGTTTATCACTGCTGTACTTTGATCTAAATTTAGCTACGATCTGCATAGGACACTAAATTAACAACAAGAATACACGCATGCAGTTTTGAGCAGCCACACTGCACTGAAGAAGCTGTTCTCACACATGCGCTGCAGCTATGAACTTTTCTTGACATTACTCAAGAGGGGAGCGTGGAAGAACTCAAATCAGTACGAAATGCAATCAGTAAGGACATTAAACAGTCTTTAGCTCCCTACTAGAAAAGTCTGTGTGAAGCCTGAGTGTGCTGATGTGAGAATAAAGCAGGTAATACTCCAATGTATTAACAGCTAGAGTTGTCATCCTGTGCCCTGCCTTCTGCATGCTAAATCCAGTGGTGACAACCTGGCTGAACAAGTTATCACTTGCTATGAGCTGTATGTGGCCGGTGTCCCAACCTTTTTCAGCTAGATAAGACAAAGAGAGGGCAGAAGTAGCATGTAAATACATATATATAGTGTATTCAGAGGTTGGACTATAAATATCAAACTAGCAAAGCCAGCTTCTGTCCTCACTGGCAGTTCATAAAAAGCTCTGGAGCAGGGGACATGTGTCCCTGAAGTGGCCTGTTTGAGTGCATGCTGTGACCCACATCCTCACTCCTAATACTGGGCCACTCACTCACCGCTACTGAACATGCACCATAAACTGCAGGAGCATCTGAGCTGTGCTATGAAATTAATTACAGACCTTGAAGTTGCATACCTTAGAGGAATGTTCTCACCTTAGAGTAGATGCTCTGAGTACTGGAATAATTATGTTAAATGGACATCCTCGTGGTGATTCATTCACATGTATAGCGACTGTCTTTGTCTCGGAGCGTATGGGGGTTAAGAGGATGTGTGAGATGTTCAAAAGAAACCTCTTCTCTCAGCTAGGAGCCACAAATAGAAGAAAACCGTACAAATGAGGTTTGAGATGACTTTTTTCCTCATCAACAACTATTGGAGTGACTGTGCTGGTCGTACTATTTCCAGGCCTCTTCCTTAACACGTGTTGGCACAAATATGACGACTGATTTATTTATATTCTGTGACTTCAAGGATTGCATTGGCCAAGATTATTATATTTAAGCTTTCTCAGGAAGTCATACAGAGAATTGCTTCAGAGAACATTATTTCTGCATTTCCCATTAACTTCCACTTCCCATTTATCTTAAGTTTGACTTGGATATAATTTAGAGTTTACATTCTCGAGATCTTTTTGAACGCTTCTGCATGCTTTAAATGAGCTCCCACACGAGTGATGAGTGGCTAAACATTTAGAGGCCATTTTATCTAGCTTCAGAGAAAAGCAGATTCTAAGGCCATCTGGCTTCTGAATCTTTTACAATGCACAAGGCTTAACTTTCACCATTTTGGCAGTGAAAAATCCATATTTTTCATCTTATATTGCTCTACATCGTCATCACAAATACTGAGCTACTGGTGAACCAGTGAGCGTTTGCACAAAGGTCAAAGATAAACATAAAAAGGGGTTTACCAGTGTAAACAGTCTTTTTACATTACACTGTTTAAAAATAAATAAAAAAAATTTTTTGCATGCAATTAAGTTGCACAGTAGTCTTTTGAAAGCTATGAGAGTTTGTGCTGCGGGAGAAGCTGTTGTCTGTGGAGGCTGACTAAATATTTCATTCATGTAGCTGAGTGAATGTTTGTATTGTATAAAAGTGGTTCAGGCCTACCAGGGATATCCACATTTAACATAATGTACTATACATGAGTAAAAGGAATAAAGCTGACATCTGGCTCTAATTTTGCACTTACAAGCTAAAAAAAAAGATTATTAGCATATCTGAAATGGACGTTTCTCAAATCTTTGATTTGAATTACACTTTATAATTATAGTGTTTTGTAGGTAGACTATGTCAACGGCATGGTAAGGTTCTTGTGACCTGCTCATCTTCCTTTGTCCAACCTGAAATGTTACAAATGCTGGATTTATGATGATAAAAACTACAGAGTGATGATCTCTGATTTTTCCATTAGTATCGCTATCTACTGCATAAAAAAAAGAAAGTATGTTCAGGTTTTGATTAACCCATCTCTAACTGTTGAATGGATTGCTATGGCAACTGACTAATTAGCAAATATCAGCATGGAAGGCTAGTGTTTTGAATCAGTAGTTAAACCTAGCAAGTGTGTCTTGACCGAGGAAGCCGGAGTCCCCATGTGCTCACAGAGGGAGCATACTAACCAGTAGATTTAAACCTAGGCCCTTCTTGCTGTGAGACATCAGCAACAACCACTGCACCACCACCAAGATCCTCTGATTTTTTTAAGAAGTGACGAGTACGACTTGATGATGATGATGATGAACACTGTAAACATGATCTTGCTTTCACATTAGCATTTAGCTCAAACAACAGAAACAACCACTTGCATGAAATCTTGCTTATGGTGAATATATATGGGGAAGGTTTGTGAAAACTATCCATCTCATGGACTGAAAAGACAGTTAGTAAGATCTGGCTAATGAGGCCAAAGGATTGCATCATCACTATGTTATTTCTTTTCAGAAAATTCAGCTGGAACCTGAATAAACAACTGAAGAAAGCCCCCAGGGAGATAACCATAGCAGCCAACATCAGCTCGAGATGGTTGTGGATGGTCCTCGCGGGCATACAGGTTAAGGGGTGAAATCCTGCATACCCCAAGATACCAGGTGAAGATGTGGGTGGGTTCCCAAAAAAGACAATCTAGTTGCTTCAGCAGTTTGTATGTATAGCAAATAATATTGGAGGTTTACTTTACCTGTATTTTATATATGAACACAAATAAAAAAAAATTAAATTAAATTAAAAAAAAAAAAGGGTAGTAAAAAACAAAACCACCAGCGCAGTTTATATATTACTTTAAATCTGTACTAGATCTTGTATTCTATCATTAGAAAACCCACCCGAACCCTGAATTTGTAGAATATTTCAGTTTCACCTGAGACTTGGTTCATTGTGCATTAATGAAAAGGCTCCTGTGGGTCATTTGAAGAATTTCTCAAAAGCAGAAAAACTACAACATGTTTATCATTATTATTATCATTATTATTATTATTATTATTATTATTATTATAACAGTTTAGGATGGGCTGAGGCTGCCAAGCAAAAGAGTGCAGTTTGAAGAGTTTGTTTTTGGCTCATCCGAAGCAATCTGATAAGATTTTGACTGACTGTAAAATCTTTTCTCTTTTAACGTTGCCATTTACATTGAAAGGTAAAATACAGGATGTCAAGCAAAGTGTGACAAGATGACTACGTCCTGTGCTCATGTTTTCCCTCTTCTGACCTTTGGGTCAGTATAGTCCACAGTTACCTGGGGCCAAGATGACCTCTGACTACAATTACATGATTTCCAGCTCTGTTGACTTGCTGAGATCGTTGCTCCTATATATATATAAAATTTATATATCAGATATCAAAGACAAATGAGCAGTGGCAGTGAAATCTTAATGAGTTTATAAAATGACAAAAAACAAAAAACATTGCTTGTATGCGCACACCACGGCCACCACAACAACAATCACATCCGAACGCACGTGAACACACAAATCCAGGTGAAAAATGTTCTGAGTGTTAACAATAGGCAGTGGGCTGACGGCACTTTGGTGACATCTGATACCCTCAATCGCCTTCCTGCTGTTGATGGTCTGGGGAGCTTCCACTCATTGTCTAACAGACATAGGCAAACTTGTAGACACACACAGGGACACACGCACACCGGTTCAGCCAAACATCTGCTGTTTTTAAACACCTGCTGGTTGTGCGCGCACACACACACACACACACACACACACACACACACACACACACACACACACACACACACACACACACTGACCTGAGAGCAAGATTAACCTGAGGGCTGGATTTTAGCAAATTAATGTCAGACAATTCACCAAGTTTTTCAGTAATGGAAACAGCAGCTGGATTATTTGTTTAATTAGAGTCATAATAAAACAAAAGAACAAAACTTTATATTCTTAACAAACAAACCCAATCTTATCGCACGTGCTTGTAACCGTCCTGTGCACAGCGTGTAAACCATAGCAAGAACATATTTTGGGGAATTGTTTCCAGAATAAACATCTCTTTGTTGATGGGGAGGGTGTGTGTTATGAAAACAGAGGCTGAGAGGTGACGTTAGAAGAAATTACGTGAACATCTCTGAGCAGACCGAGCAGAGGCGGGGCAGAGAAAGCAAACAGTCGCGCAGGGAGTTAGCATGGAACTGTCTTGGGCCTCTAAGCCAATTACTGGAGCTGCATTGATTGAGGGAGCACTTTAAGGCCTCATCCACACAAGTAGTCCCTTAATACACTGGTCAGATGATGGAAGCTTCTCAACCGCAAACTATGGTTAGGTGGCCATTTGCATCCATTATGGTGTCCGCTGGACAAGTCTTTAGCAAAGATAATAGGACAAATACATAATATTACAAGAGATTTTTCAATTTTAGGTTTTAGGCACCTCGTTTGTACATAAAATGAATTAAAGGCCTCATTTTGATGCTTGAAGACTAGAAATCTGCTGCTTTTGCTGAGTTGGACGGGTTCTGGATCTGTTTTCTGTAGACCTAATCGGGAGACCAAGGTGATTTTTATGTCTCGAGTATCATGGCTGTGTTCAATCAGCACTTCTATCCCCCATTAAAGGAAATGCTGGCCCATAATGATTGATGAAGAGGAACAGGGAGAGAATCAATGTAGTGGAGGCCCTCAGATTAATGAGTAAGCAAATAGCAATCCCACTCGAGATACTATCAGGGGCTGCTAGGAGCATGCCATGCTGTAGCAGGTTCAGTTAACTACCAGTGTGCTGGGGATGGTTCAGCAGGGTGCTGCAATGCCTCCTCCAAAGCCAGATTTGAAAAACTATCAAAAAGAAATGCGTAGTGTATCTGTGTCACCTGTATGTATGTATGTCAGTACTATTTTAGTAGTAAAACTGAGTGTATGGATGGCTGTCAGCTAATGGGTTTATGAAATATTTTTAAAAAAAAACAAAAACAACCCTCAGTAATAATGCAAAAGATTCTTCAGTCTCAGCTTCTCAAATCTGAATATTTCACTCTTTTCTGTTTTACACGATTAAATATGTTTGTGTTCTGGACTGTTTGTCAGACAGAACAAGCTTACTACAGCGCCTGGAGGACTTGTAAATGACATTTGTCGTCTCTAGTTTTTAACATTTCATAAGCTAATATTTATGAAAATGGTATTAGGAAAATAACTGGGATAGCCCTGCTATTAAACATGAACATTTTCCAATTTACAAAGTATTTTGCCAGCACTGTGTGTAGCAATTTTATTATATCGGGACTACAATAGAAAGTTTTCAAACAATACCCGGCCCTTTACTTATGAAGAGGCCAGGTTGTGTATCAAAGAGCCTATTTTTTTAAAATTAAAAATAGAAAAGGTTTCTCGCTGTGATTCTTTAAATAAAGGAATGATGGAGTTGCCCATTAAAGAGAAGGAGGCCAGACGCACAATACTGCTGCCCAGCACAACAGGGCACTCTTTCAGCTCGCGCCACAACAGTCGTCACTGCCGCGTCCAGCCACTATCCTCCTGCTGTTTCCCCAGCTCCCTCCTTTTCATTATGGGGACGAAGAATAAGGGGGGGGGGGGTGAATAGTGGACAAGCGCATAAAATCTGAAGCGTTATTAGTTGGAAATCTCATGAAATAACATTAAGATTTCAGTTTGGTTTTTGTCGCCTTCTACTAGAAACCGGTGTTTACTGCAGAAAAAAAAAAACACAAGATGGGAGAGGAAGAAAGGAGCTTTCATTTAAAAGGTAAAGCTGAGAGGAGAACAGATTAGCTAGTGCACAAGAAAGGGTGGCTTAAGGAAAGGTGGATGATGGAAAGAAAAGGATGTAGCTGCAGGAGCCAGGGGCAGGGCAAAATGTCCTCTAACGGTAGTGTGTCAACAGATCAGTGTTTAAAGTGAGACGCTAATCAAACATCAGCTCAGACTGACAAAAATGCATGTGTGTGCAATTACACAGCCGCCGTCATCAAAGACGCACAGCCCAACACATCACAGCTTATCAATATCACACCACAAATCTGCATAAGCGCCGGTTCCCACAGTCTGTTAAAAATCCACCTGCCTGCATTTCTGCCTCTGTATCCATCTCCCCACCCACATCTCTTTCAACGTAATCCCGGAAGACGCGGCATCACTCCCAGGAGACGTAGTAAATGTCACAGAATTACCTCTACGCTGCTGCTTCTGTGTCCGTCCTCTCTCGTTATTCCACAGAAATATTCAAAAAGATAAATCCGAGCAGGATCAATTCTGCTTTTCTTGCTCCATCCAAACCGTCCATGGATCATCCAGCTGCCTGTGAGCAAGTGCTAGCTCCCAGCTTGCAAACTCATTCAGGCAGGCAGCTAGTAGGCAGCTGCCGTTTTTCTTCAAAGCTCCACAAGCAGAGCAAATTAGAGGTCCAGCCCAGCTTAGAGGCTAAGCCAATGTGAGCTATTCACACTCCAGTTCCTGTCTGAGGCCAATGGCTGCAGCCCCACAGCCCCTTGTATACTCCCGCCCACTGACACCCTCCCTCTCTCTCTCTCCCTCTCTCATCTGCCTTTCTGTCCTACCCTTCTTCAGCTATCTTAGTCATAAATATAGACTCTTAGCATTACCTAACACATGGTCCCTCATGATATACAGCCAGCTTTGTGCAGGTGCCTTGACTGAGAAAACCTCCCTAAGGTTGAACACTGGGTTAAAGAAGGGAATACAGCACAGAAAGATGAGCGGGGCATACAGTAGAAAAATACCACCACATATATATTACCACATGCAGTCTAAATGCTTATGACCGGTGTTTGCTGGTTTAATCTGTTTACTATCATTTGACCAGACTAGTCCGGAGAGGCTTGACTTAATTAGCAAATTTCAGGGCTTAAGCTCCTAATGGCTGACCAAAGGAAACCTTTGTAAGCACAGGTCTGTACCTGTACAGACATGGACTGCTGCCCAGGCATCCTGACCACAAAACCCTGGAGCATCCCTGAGGGAAGAGGACTGCAGCTTTTTGTTCAGATTCACGTGGTCCAACTTCAACATAAGCCCTCAATGTACCACAAGTAAAAGTGAAAAAGTAACTTAGAATGGCACTGCTGCAGTGAAAAATTAGTGAGAGTTAGAGAAGATCAAAAGCACTCTCATGTATGCACACTGAAATGAAACTATAGCAAACAGATTAGCCTAGTTTAGCTTAATGACTAGGAGCAGGAAGGCTCACTCTAACCAGAGATTTTGTCCAACAGTCCCATAATACTTAGAATAATAATACAAATTATATGATGACTATGTTCACATAAATAACTTGTTTGATGTGTACAAAAAAATCAATGATTTCAAGCCAACCTTGAAATATGTGTTCTAAAAACACTACCAATATGCTATGTAAAACTGCGCTAATCACTTACAGTTTGCAAAATGGATAAATGCACTACTCAGTTAACCAGTTAAGATTTAAGAAAGAAAAGTCCTCAAATATGTCATGTTGTCAATGGGGCAATAATTCGGGTGCAATTTGACAACAACTATGGCTTTATCATGAGTAAAGGAGTGTTGATCCAAACTCAGATACTGCAACTATATGAAGACGGAGTATATCTGATTGTAGAGATTTTGAGCCACAGTCATGGTCACTGCTTGGAGGAACTGGCTAGCTAGAATGTAGACTAGCTGGCCACCACAGCAGAACCAAATCATCACGAGACACACACACACAGACTAGTCTTCATGATCACAACAAAGAATCCTTGTTCAGCCAGTTTATTTACACAGTTTAGTTCCTTGAACGCAAAAAGTTCAAAAGACGTATCATTGTCACACATAACACTAACAGCTAACCAGCTAGTTTGACTGCCAGCTAGTCAGAAATATTCTCTGAACACACACAAGCTTTTTTTCTTCATGTGAGGCAACGGTCTCTACTTTTGCTGAAGTACAAGCCTAGTCTGAGCATGCAGGGAGTGCAATCACCCCGAGCTAAACTGAGAGATGTACAGTACATGAATACTTCTACAGTTAAAGAACAAGCTAGTGGTTCATTAATCAAGGCCTGATCACCTTAACTTGACCTGAGTGACTGAGACTAGCCTCTCACTGGTTTTCACATCCTTACTTGAGTATTCACGAGATCAAAGGACAGTTCTCTTATATGTATGAGCTTAGTGATGTAAGAAGAATGAAAATTTTAAATAACAATAACATAATTGTGAGCCTCACTTTATATTCATGATCACAGTGGTTCTTCAGCAGTATTGATTAAGTTGATTTAAGGCCAGGCTCAGAGTACAGTTTGTTCTTAACTCCAAGTGCAGAAATAGAAAGAGAAACAGAGGTTGTGCTTTGATAATGGTAATTCTGAATAGTGTACTGTAAGAAAAGGGCCTCGAGGAGATTGTCAATAATAAAAACAACAGGACCAGAGTCTCCAGGGCTGACTTCCACCCACTTGCCAATCACAGTGACAAACAAGGAAGAAGATTCTGCAGTTCTTTTGGCCTGTATTGGTTGTGTTATTTAGTCTAATGGTAGGAAATAGTCATTTGTGACCATATCTGCAAAATGTTCTAAAAACAAACACCACATGCATTAAACATAAACCTCACAAAGTCCTTGAACACAGAGGCTGCACCTGTCCTCATGCATCATTACTATGCAAAAACACATATTTGCCCAGCTTCCTCAGTGAGCTTAGAAGCCATCATTTTTCCTTGCTCTGCCTTTTCTAGAGAGAATTGTGTGTTAACGCAGCTGATATTTGGTCACGAAAAAATATGAACCGTATGTATGTGAAAAGAAGGCAAACAGAAGCTGGGGCCCACTCATCCGTTACAAGAATGAATGGCCATCATTAGCATGAGGCTCCCCAGCAGCACCCTGCAATGCAGCGACACACACAATGGCGAGTGCCACGCTTCCCCCTGCCGTTCCCCCAGAGAAGCCCTTTTGTTTGAGCAGCATCTGGACCTGACCTCCATGTATTCAAGGCTGATGACCCCCCCCCCCCCCCCCC
>VURO01022897.1:79460-90231 GCA_015108175.1 Pelvicachromis taeniatus
CTAAGACACCCCCCTCCCCCCCCCCCCCCTTCTCTGTTCCCTCTCAGCTCCTCATATCTTCTCTTCTCTCCTGTACTAACCTCTTCTTAAAAACCTGCTCTGCCTCTAGAGCAACCCCCTCCTCCTTCCTCTCGTATACCTTGTCCGTTCATCACATACAGATACCCCCCCTCCTTCTAGCTAAAGAGAGCAGCCATCTCTTGCTTCTTGAAAAGAAGGTCTGTGTATTAGTGGGCCTTATACAAAGCCTGCAGGGTGAATTAGAAAACCAAAGAGGAAAAAGCACCAGGGCTACTGGCCATCTGTCCCTCTGGGTTGGACGTGCCTGCTCCAAGTGTGCCTGCCCCCCCTCTTTCCCCTCACATAATTCCCACCCCTACCCCCACCTTCCCTGATTCCCTTAGCCTATATACACAGCATCAACCACACACACACATACACACACACACACTACCATGCATACATCACAGGCTTTGGATCGTGGATGATGGTGAGAGTGAAAAAGAAGGAGTGAATAAGGATAGAATAAGGAGCTGCCACTTGCCTGGATGCAGAGAGCCCGGAGCCAACAAATCAACCCGTAATCCCTTTCTTTGTGTGAACGGCAAACAGAAATTTGTCTCCCACAATGACTTCCCCAAGATCGGCAGTGGAGTGGAAAACAAGGAAGCGAGGGAGTGAAAGATAGCAAGGAGGGGAGGGAGAAAGAGAGAGAGCAAGCAGGAGATGGTGGGTGAGAGCAGTAGAGGCAGGGAGACGGTGGGAGCAGCTAGAGTGTGACAGAGAGAGAGACTGAGGAAGGCAGCAACCACCGCCGAGCCACAGGAACGCTGACACTCACAGGAGGATTTGATGTGAAGAGAGGAGAACGACAGAGTGAGGGAGCAGAGAGAGCGAGGGAGGGAGGGAGAGATCAGGTGGGGGAGGGAAGACTGGTTCACTCTGTGGCTCAAAACGCTGGGATAACGCTGAGATAACCCTCATCCGCAAGCAGCAGCTGTAGATGTAAGAGAGAAATGAATCCCACGAGAGAGCAACTTGTCTATCAATTGTGACATTTGCTGCATTCTTGTCCCAATAGACAAGAATGCTTTCAATGGCCATCTGTATCAGCGAGGATATGAGGGAGAAGAGGGTGGGCTGAGGCAGAGGTGCTGTTACTATAAACACACACACACGCGCGCGCACACATACCCAAAAGCAAAAAGAAATACCTCAGTGTCGGATCTAAAGGCACCTGTTCGAGTCAACCAAGTGGAGTGGGACCAACACATGTACCCAGGAAAGGGGAGGAGACACGAGAGAGTCAGACAAAGGAAGCACAGGGCTGAGAAGTGTGTCCTTTATTTGACTGCTTTTGTTATTCTGCCTTGTCATGCTAAGAATATATTTGCATGTGTGTTTGTTTGTAGGAGAGACACTATAAAGGAGGTGGCAGGGATAGTAAGTCACCAAAGGGAGAGGGGGTAAACAATATAAATGTTTCAATGTTACACACACACACACACACACACACACACACACACACACACACACACACACACACACACACACACACACACACACACACACACACACACACAGTGTTGTGACCCAAAAACGACCACAAGACAATATGTCTGTGTGTCTTTGTGTGTCTCTCCAGCTGCTTTATATATAGCAGCTGGATAGTCTTTGGAACAATAGGTAAGGGGTCGAATCCTGGTTAAAGCATGCATCCAGTAAGGACCTCGAGGCTAGAACCCCAACCCTACATTGAAAGATGATCAAGAGATGCAACTAAAGCCATACTTGTTCAGATGTTACCCAGCTTAACAGGATGTTGGGGAACCATCAAATACTGATGAGAGGTGGGCTAGTGGAACAAGTCATTGACAAGGACAGTTAATGGAATGCAACTATCCAAGCTGAGCCACTACATGTTACAATGCATGTACTATGGATAAGCAGAAGGCAAACATCCACAGTGACCTGCTAGCTCAGTGCTATAACATTAGTATAAAAAAAAGCTACTATTGAAGCTGGAGATCCAAATGCTACAGAATATGAACAGTAGTGAGCAGTGTGGACATAATGAGTTGACCCTGGTAGACTGGAGTTCTTTAGTTGAACTACATAATGCAGGTGCATCTGCTGAGCTGAGAATGAATGGTGTGGCCAAGGTAGCCACAAAACCAAAGGCATGACCCCCCTGAGCTCAATTACAAAGTCTCAACAGACAAAAAATCCTTTCAGATGTGAATCCACCTCCAGCCCTACTATCAAAATCACTGAAACCAATGAGCTCATACGCAGTACTGTCACAGTAGTCCTACAAACACTGGGGTATAAAATCAACGCATGCAGAGAAAGTCCCCATCCCCATCTGTGGAGAAGGTTGTTGGAAACAACAACAACAACAACAACAAAAATAGCTGGTTAACAAAGAGGCAGAAGTACGTCACAAGAAACAGGTCCTGGATGGATAATATATACATAACTATATACATACCCGAGGCTCTTTGTGGTAAATAACTTGTTGATATATTCAACAATTTGCTAGAAACATTCCCTAGAGATTTTAGTCCATATTGAGATGATAGCATCAAGTAGTTGCTGCAAACTTGTTGTGCTGCTCATCCATGATGCAAATTGCCTGATGCAGATATCTGGTGACAGTGGAGGTCATTTGAGTACAGTGAAATCAGTTTCATGTTTAAGAAACCAGTTTGCATCCATTTTGAGCTTTGTGACATTTTCCGTTGGAAGCAGCCATTAGAAAATGGGCACACTGTGGTCATAAAGGGTTGGACAGGGTCAGCGACAATCGTCATCCAGGCTATGGTCTGTTTGGTATTATGGGGCCCAAAATGTGCCAAGAAAATATCCCCAACACATTACACAACTACCATCAGTCTGAATTTTTAATACAAGGCAGGTTGGATCCATACTTTCATGCCTAAATTCTGACCGTACCAGCCAGAAGTAGAAGTAGAAGGAGACTCACACCGGGCAACATTTTCGAAGCTTACGTTTTCTTCTACATACCATGGTTGCAACAAGTGATTGAGTTACAGTTCGTTTTCTATCAGCTTAAAGCAGCCTGGCCATTCTCTTTTGAGAACAATGCATTTTTCCTCAGAGAACTGCCACCCTCTGGATATTTTTATGTTTTTCCAGTGTTTCTCTGTAAGCTCTATGGACGGTTCTGTGGGAAAATCCCAGCAGAGCAGCAATTTCTGAAATATTCAGTCAAACCCATCTGGCACCAACAACCACGCCACATTTCAAGTCACTGAAAATCACTTTTTTTCCCCATCTGGATCTTTGCTTTGGACTACAACAGGTCATCTTGACCATTTCTAAATGCATTAGTTTGCTGCCATGTGATTGGCTGATTACACTATATTCAACAGGTGTACCTAACAAAGTGGCCAGTGAATGTATATTATAATTTGGTACTATAATGACGGTTTCTTGTATTTTTATCAGTCGTTTCCACAACCTTGACGCAAAACCAATACCCTTGGTGAGACTGTGTGTTTAGTGCTAATCACATGCTATATTTATGTTGCAAATTTGGTAGATTACACCAGCTACATATCAGCATTGCCAATGTCAACACGTTACTGGCTGTAGTGGCTCCACCAGACACCCTTCAGTGTTCATATTTTTAAAAATTGATCTTTCACACCATCATATTTAAATAAAGATTTGGCACATAGTCTTGCTATGAGATTACTTTTATTTAAAGGATTTGTTTGCTAATGTGAGTACAAACATACAGTGACCAGTTCTGTCTTAAGCTTTTTAAAATTATTTGTTTACTAGTAAAACCTACCTTGTGTGTTTCCCCCTCAGCTCAGGAAAAATTGGCTAGGTGGGTGAGAGAGATTTTTATACATTATGAGCAGGAAATGGAAGAGTCCAACAGTGGACTGAATACAGGGGATATGAGATTAGGAGGGAGACTTGAAAATATTTTTTTTTTTAGAAATGTGATTATATCTGATATAAGTCCATCTTGATGTGCTAAAATTATTAGTTGACTGATGTTATTTTAAAGTTTTCTAAGTTTGTTCATTGTTATTGTTCATTTTAGTGCCCCACCCTTTTTCTGTCTAACCTATGTCTACATTAAATTTGCGTGCCTGAATTGTTAGGCGACGCTAGTTATATTAACCTAACCTTAGTTTGGTTGTCTTTTGTTGAATTCATTTTGAGTTTTTTGATTTCTTTACACCATTTTGGATTTTATGGACAGTGTTACAATTTTTCATTTCATTAAAAATGATTTAGGGCAGCACGGTGGCATGGTGGTTAGCACTGTTGCCTCACAGCAAGAAGGTCCTGAGTTCAATCCCACCATCAGGCCGGGGTCTTTCTGTGTGGAGTTTGCATGTTCTCCCTGTGTTTGCGTGGGTTCTCTCCAGGGACTCCGGAGACCAAAAACATGCAGTTTGTGGGGATAGGTTAATTGGAAAATCTAAATTGCCCATAGGTGTGAATGCGGGAGTGACTGTGAGTGTGAATGGTTGTCTGTCTATGTGTGTTAGCCCTGCGGCAGACTGGTGACCTGTCCAGGGTGTACCCTGCCTCTCACCCAAAGACAGCTGGGATAGGCTCCAGCGCCCCCTGCGACTCTGAAAAGTATAAGCGGCTGCGAATGGATGGAAAATGATTTAAAAAGTACTGCTTACATATTTGCCCCATATTTACTGTTTGAACACTGATATTTACTCCTGTTAGCAGGTAAGTTTAATTATGTAGAGGTTTGTTCTGTACACATTTGTAAGGACTGCCTTTTAGGTCAATGACTGATCAGTTGCACACTGTATCACAAGTCATGCACAAACAGCACAGTATAAGACAGACAGAGCATACAAAGCACAGTCCTGCCTACATCTCACTCCTCGCTGACCTTAGAGACTTAAACTAACCTTCATGTTGCACTGGCACATTTCCTCTCTTGTGAATTTTATCAGTCAGCTATGATAAAAGTTCAGCCTCTTAATAAAAGCACTCTTGTAAAAATAAAAACCAGTGTGCGATGACCCAAAGATTAATTTCTTGCAGTTAAAGACATCTTAAAAGGTTTTTACTGAATCGGCTGACAGTTATCTCTAAAAAGGAAGTGAATCCCAACCTGCTTGGTCTCTGGTTCCAAAAAATAGCAGAGGACTTTTATGGCCTGGCTTTTAGAGACACAGACGTAGTGACTACTGTATATCCACCATGTAACTTATATTTCCATAGATGCTGAAGCTGTTATTTTAATCATGTTAAATATTTTATACATGACCACAAACAAAATTTGTTTATTTAAACATTTTTTAAATACTCTGAAAAGGGTACAGTATTTGTATCCACAAATTCTTAGGGAAAAACGTCAGAAAAATAGAAAGAAAAAAAAATGCAATCATTTGGGTCTCTCTTAGACAACCTTACAGTAGCATTATTTTTGAAAAATCTCTTGTTGTTTGGTTTTCGTTTTGATGTTTATGTCAACACTGTCCTAGCACACGGGGGCCTTTCCATCATACAATGAACTTTGCAGTAGTCCAAAATGCTCATCAAATAATCGGACAGGAATCTATTTTCAATATATCAGAAAATCATAATCCCAGGCAGGACAACGGGTGAGGCTCAGAGAGGTGGATTTACCAGTCAGATGGCTGAGCGTAAGAGAAAGACACCCAGAGATGAGGAGCAGAGAGTGAAAAGGCAAAGAACAAGAGAGCGACCCAGGGAGAGAAAAAAATCCATTAGACTAGAAGCCACATTTTATTAGGAAGCACTGCAATGCAAACACATGCAAACCAACACCAAGTCCCATTTCAGAGAAATAGGAGCGAGTGGTCACGGTAATGCTGATCTCTGTTGTGCCTGTTTAATTAATGTCTGTACATATCATAATCAGATAAAGTTCTCAGGGGGAAACATTAACAGACATGCGCAAGCTGAAAACATCTACTGTGCTGCGTTGCTGAAACACTTAAGGCCTCAAGCCTCGTGGCCAACATAATTCAAGCAAAATGCTTTGGAAACACAAACGTGACATGAGTACAGTAGGACAATGAACTGAGTAAAGCTGGGCTGTGTCACCCAGCCGCACATCCAACTGTTTGTGACGTAACTGAGCCCAGCTGTGGAGTCTGGCACAGCGCAGGGTGTTTGGCTTGAGCCACGCTTTTTGTATCTTTCACAGTGATGTGAGACAGCTGCAAAAATGGTACTCTGGCGCGGTCAACACAAGTGGCTTTAATGGGCCGTAATAAGAAAAGTGAGAGCGAGTGTGTTTGAAAAATACATGTTTCCCTTCGCGCTGATTAGAAGCAAAGCTTGTGCGAATTTTAAATGATGACAGGGACATAAAGATTAACAGGATAATTTATAAAGAAAGGAAAGGATTAAATTAAAAAAAGATGGATAGTAAAGCAAGCCATAAAGTTCATCATTAAAACAATGATGAAGAAATTATGTTAAAAAAACAAACAACAAAAAGTAATACTCACAAGGCACAGCATGACGATACAAATTGGCCCGGATTGTCTTCTGCAGTTCGTGGTCAGGGGAAGACTTCTGAAACCTCAAGCTCAGGTAGTGCTTCAGATCCTTGTTGAGCTTGTGACCTGGAAAAGACAAAAACAAAAACAGCTCAAGTAAATAAACCTCAAAAAAAGGACATGTTTTCACTGCTGACATGCTTTCATTCAACCTCAAGTAATGCCATGAAAGGCCACGACATTTCTGTTGTTCAAATGGTGACAGAGGACCAGACCTTTGTCAGACAGTAAATAAACAATAACTTGTTACACATGCATCTGATTGATACTGATGAATGCAGTGAATTTTAAATAGATTTTTTAAAATCTCTTTTATGTTCAGGTAAAGTCTAGGAGTCCATACCATGATAGCAGCTCCATGAAGATGTCCTTCAGCAATGTGAGGTTTTGAGCTAAAGGTCAGTGTCAGCATATTAATATGCTCTTTTACGTAAAAAGGACACTGTGGTATGAAATGTAGCATTAGAACATGTAAGCAAAAAATGTGCCAATATCACTTTTTGGGAAATGAAGGACTTGATAAAATTATTACAACAGGAAAATTAATATGCAGATAACATTTCATTTGGCTAATATTAAAGATAAACATCACAGTAGTGCTAGGGTTACCACAGTCATTCAGTTCCATCCAAGTGTAATTTTATTTATATAGTACCAAATCATGACAATAGTTGCCTCAAGGAGCATTATATTATAAGTTAAGACCCTACAATAATAGAGATTAAGCACACAAAATCAGATGGCCATCTATGAGCAAGCATCTTTGTGACAGTGGGAGGAAAAACTCCCCTTTCAACAGGAAGAAACACCTTACAAACCAGACTCAGGGAGGGGCAGCTACCTGCCATGACTAGTTGGGTTAAATGACTGGAAATTGTCTTTTGTTGATCGCGAACGATGGTTAAAAACATATACTCTGTCACGGAGAGGTGACAAATTAAAAGAAAGACCCCAAACAATAGCCCAACAGTAAAAGGCTCTCGTGTCAGGGAGAAAGTTAAAGCAAATTTGTTCTGATTGATCATATTAATGAATTCATGCTGAAATTTTTTTGTTCTGATTGGGTTGGCATGTTACAAGATAACAATGTTCTCATTCATAATGTATGAGGAATTCTATGGCCAACACATTCATGAAGCTGAAAGCAAATTAGTGATGCTTACTATGGTAAAAAAAAATGTACAGTTTGAATACAGAAGGGAAACACACACACAGTGTAATTGGATGGTCAGTTTATTTGGGAACGGTAGAGACTGAGGCCGGTTTGGGTAATTGTTTATAAGGCTATCTGATTGGTTGGAATATTCATGCATGCTCATCAACCATCCAATCAGGCATGAGGATGCTGCTGGCTGAGTTTGAACAGCGCTCCGGCGCTCACAATGGGGCCAGATGGTCAGAGCTCGCTCTCACGCCAGGGTCTCATTTAGGACCATTTAATGATCTCCAAATATATCATCCATGTCTGGGAGAGCTGGCACGCAGTTCTTGGGGGAGGTGCCATGGCCTCCTGTCGGCCTCAGTTCATAGTAGGGGAGTCTCTCCTTGCTCTGTGCTTCCTGATACCAGGGTCAGTATCCTTATTGGGTAGGTAGTGTTTACTTTACAACTGATGGGACTTGAAAGAATATTAACGCTACAGTGAAATAAAAAGGGCCAATTTTTAAACTCCTGTAATGTGAGAGAAAAGAAGAATGAATATAAATATGAATACCACAGCTACATTCTCTTGAAATATAAAATAAAGGTTCTGTCAACTGGGAATCCAGCTGATCCATGAATTGACTAACTACTGCTGACCTAAGCAATCAGTCAGTAGGCTTTCAGTGTCAGTAGGGTGCCTTTAATCTATGAATAACATCAGTATGACTGCTTCCTTAATTAGTACACCTCAAAGGTGCAGGTCATACAGCACATGTTTTTAACCTTCGTTGGATAACAATTAAGCAAAATTTAAAGATAAAAGCTTGTTCAAGTGAATGGAATGAATAATTGTAAGAGTTCAAATAAGAACAAGGTTTTCACAATGGTAGAAAACAGGGAAGACCTGGAAATGCCGTAGCCTATTTGCTAAGTTACACAGCAAAAAAAAAAAGAAAAAAAAGTACCTCACTGAAACCCTTTAGTTTCTGTAAAAGCTTTTCAGAGTGGAGAAGTCTAAGCCAGGAAGGAGGCAAGAAGGTTTTCCAGTTTTGGAAGAAGTTCTATTCAGAAGTAGGAAAAACATTAGAAAATAAGAGACAAAACAGAATCATCAGAAGAAAAAAGAAAAAAAAAAGCTCTTAAAGCAAAGGAGTACCAGTCATCTACCCTGAGGTGTCGTGTAACGTGACATCATCATCTGCCCCTACTTCACATCCACCCCACCACCCTCTTCTTGGACACGACTATAAACACTTGAGCACCACTGAAGGAACACCAATAATGCGAGGCGCGGAGAATTAAGCTTCCTATATTAGAGTAACAAAAACCCCATCTAAACCAAACATGAAGGGGGTAGCTAAGAATGAGATTACAGTTCCAAAACAGTTTGTTACACACAAATTTGAAGCTCTGTGAAAACAATATTAACCTATAAGTTGAGATTAAGTTTACAGCTAAGATTCAGAAACAGTGCTGGGCTAATAATATTACAGTGATTCTGCTCTGGGGTGCTTTCTGCCCTAAAACTGGAGACAGTGGCTAAGATTCTACGTTGCTGTATGTTTTAGTTTTTGTACACACACACACACGAACATAGCCCACCGTGTAATTCAGTGCAAGCAAAGCACAGTCAGGTAATTGTTACCTAGCAACCAGCCAGTGCTGACGACCATCATTACGATCCCTGCTAGGCAAGCACAAGTCAGATTGTAAAAGGAAAAACAGATACAACAGCATACTCTCTCAGACATGCAAGCACACACACACTCACATGCACACGTTTTTTTGAATCACTGCACCCTTTGCTATTTTCATGTCTGCAGCGATATGATTTATACAAACAGTGCTTCATCTAAAATAAGATATGTTACACATACATTAGCGGACGCCTTTACTGTCTTGTCAGTTTTGCTGGCTCAGATGCTTTCTCTGAGATAAGACGGCTGTCAGGAACAACCCCCCGCTCCCATGGGTGTTTTAGTTAGCAGTGGGTGGGCTGCCTAGGTGTCATGCTCCATCAATGAGAAAGTCATCAAATATTCAATATTTATGAGGATTATAGGCATGTGGATCACAGATTACCACAGCACCACTGTGGCATGTGTGTGTGTGCTTGTGTACAGTTCATATGCTGTTTATTTATATTCCACCTGGATTTTTAATTAGAAATGCTGTTGTGCAAAGCAAATGATCAAATGGTTTGGTGCTGAAGATGCAGCCTTCTGCAAGATATTGAACATAATAAGCACTCCTCTCAGAACCAGAGAGATGGAAAATTCATGGTTTGAGTTTGATTGGTTATAGTTTGATAGGTTTGAGACATATTAGCTGTGTCACAATTTCTGATATATTTTCATTACAGTAACAAAAAAAAGTGGGCCTATGATGCTTTTTTTCAATTTCTTACCATGTTCAAGGACTTTAAATAAAACACTATTTTTTTCTTGACCTATTTAAAGCGGTCAGCAGCATGTGACACAAACAAAGGCAAAGCTTTAAAATGCAACAAAAACAACCAGATGTGGAGTAAAAAGCAGAGATAATATCTCAGCAACGACAGCGCTGCAGTGTTCCACAGACTGTTTGAACAATGGACATGCTGAATTGTTCAGTTCACCACGAGCTGAATGGAGATCCCTGTATTGTGTACGCTAAGAGCGCTGTATTGTTACTGGGAATGTTCTGGACATTCTCATACAGCTACTGTTA
Organism: Pelvicachromis taeniatus; assembly: GCA_015108175.1. Taxonomy (NCBI): domain Eukaryota; kingdom Metazoa; phylum Chordata; class Actinopteri; order Cichliformes; family Cichlidae; genus Pelvicachromis; species Pelvicachromis taeniatus. The sequence continues at coordinate 89,858 of VURO01022897.1, forward strand.
ATCCACAACAATTTGTTCTAAAAACAGTCTTTCTAATGCTGTTGTTCTTTTTTTTGTTTTGTTTTTTAAAAAGGCACATACTACTGCACTGAATATATATATATTTTTTATTTGAATCTGATAGACCTTGTAACATGAATGTTAATATCTGTGAAGAAAAAGTTTGTTTTAATCTGTAGCAGCAAATATATAGATATATAGTGTCTATAGAGTCTACAGAGACAATGAATTCTGCACAGTCATATCTGCTTGCACAAGCTCCACTTTGGTGTTGTTTTGGCTGGTTGTGTGCCTCACAATAATTCAGAGAGAGAGAGAGAGAGAGAGAGAGAGAGAGAGAGAGAGAGAGAGAGAGAGCGTGCAACAGAGAGAGA
>VURO01022901.1:7302-26278 GCA_015108175.1 Pelvicachromis taeniatus
TAACTTCATTCATTTTTGACTCTACTCAGCAGCCTGCTAGTGTCTCTCTCACGTTTATGTTCTTTATGGAGCCCTACCAACTGTCTCAGATACCGTGTACCCCCAGTAGTGTGACCTATTTATGTCATATGTTTCTGATTATGTCACGCAGACGACTTTGCAGACGAGGAGGAAGTACAGTCTTTTGGATACAAGAGGTTCGGTGAGTAAGACATGACCTTTTCTTCTTCTTAATCACAAAACTCCTTTTTCGTGTGAATAAAACGCCATGAATTAAAGGAACTTAGTGTGTGGGCCCACCCCCTTCTCTCTTTCTGCTGCTGCATACCTACAATTACCTGTATATTTACAAGCATGTTGCTCTAATTGAATCTCTTTATGCCAGGACAGACAGCTGGCTGCTTGAACCTCATCTGTCTCGATAGTCGTCGCTAATGGTTTTGCCTCTGATGGCAGGATTTTAGGTTGAACATAAATGTGGCTGACAGTCTGTGAGGTCCAGCTCGCCGCAGGCTCAACGACTGCTGACAGAGCTCACCAGATCAAGTAGTTTCAAAACCTCCCCTTTATCCACTTAAACCGAGTCACTTAAACATGTTGACTCACACAAACATGCCGAGAACCTCAAAAATGTGGCTACTCAAAACTCAGACTGTAGTCCATGCATGTCCGTCTGTTGTGGTACATGCATTTTTTTGTGTGTGTAGAAGTGTGCTCATGCACAGGCAACATATGGCTTTTTTTGCCCAGTTTACAAAGGTTTTCTTTACAGATCTGTACATTATGAATTCTTTGAAGGCCCCTTTTATGCTCATTTCCACTCAGCAAGAGAAGCGTTGCATGACTCAGACACATTTTCTTTTGTATTTTATTCTGGGCTCATTCACTGTCTGAAACAAGCTTCTTCTTTTAGCTTCTTTGCCTTTAAGCCAATTTTGTTCTGATTGGCTGCCCCTTAAAAACGGATGGTTTGAATACCATGTGGGTTGGGTTTCTGTGCTCACAGTCAGACCTGTGTGCCTGAGATTTGGATCATTTGGATTAGTTTCAAGCCTGAATTTTAGGCTCAGAGGGATTATTTCAATACACTCTGACCTCATTATTTAAAACTTTGGTCATGGCTAATAAGAAAAAGCGTAATAGAGCCACTTTAAAGCGCAAGTCATTAGTGATTAGACTTGCAACATCTTACAGTAACTCCAAAAAAAAAAGACTGAATAGAGATTAAGATACATGAAAGTAAACAGTGAAAAACTAGACAACAAAGTGGAACATCTAGTTGAGCTGTAGCAGCAGGATCTTGTTTCTACGATATGTCCTCCAGCTGTTATGACCAACGATGCGGTTGTAACCCAAAAGCAAACAGAGGAACAGCAGCTGACTATTCAGAAGGTTTTTACCAGTCTACAGTCTAAATACATCAAAGCTGGTATCCTACTGAAGCTAATCCATCACTGTCACCCTCTGGCTTATAAAATATGGTTACAAATTGCTGAAATTTCAGTTTCCCGACATGCTAAGTGTTTAACGCAGACTATTCTTGACCTCTAAAGATTGCTCCCTGTAACAACAGGCAGTCCCTTTCCTATTATCATTGTACTACATTCTCAAATGATTGTGAAATTCAGTAGTACCTGGGGGGGAAGTATCTTTGTGACTCAGTTTTTGTGTGCAGTTTTTAAGTGTTTTTCTGCCAAACAAATAGTTCGCATGACTAATGCATCCTAAGTTTTAGTAATTTAGGCAAATTGAGTGTTTTAAACAACACCTCTGCTCAGTTCTTTCCCTCAAAGCCAGCTTCAATACCATCCATTCTGCTCCAGTAATGCACTTTTTTCCCTCCTAATCATAGATAATATATGTTTAATGGTGTACAATCTCTCCATCACAAGAGCTTTTTTAAAAACTGCTCTCAGTTGTTTTTCTGTACTTGCTGCTGATGTGCTGTTGGGTTCACTGCTTCAGCATATTCGCTGTTCATGCTTTTGGATAATGCTTAAAAACCAAACCAAGGGACCAACTCTCTGTCACACACGCTCAAGAGCATTATCATTATTATTCTCGCTGCAGAGCACTTGCCTCATAACTAGTCATCGAATTGGGATCAGGAGTCTCAGAGTCGCTGTATTCAGGGTGTTACTGGCGTATGACTCATTCACACACAGTTTGGCCGAAGTCCGTGAGAGTGAAAAAGGAGGAAGGGTCTACGCTGTCTAACTCAGGACCGGCAGAGACGGATTCAAACTGCGTCCAAGCGCATGGTCCCTTTCATCCGAGTCACCCGAGTAGAAGCATCCTGTTTGTCTTTCTCTGTGAGCGCGTGCAAGTCCCCGCTCATATATTACATTAGAGAGCTGTGGGGAGGGTGGGGTGGGTAAGCCAAATCCAGCTCACTTTTAACTTTATTCAAATGAACTTTTGACATTTGGATGAGTAGGACGAGAGAGTCGCTGAACTCCTATGTGAGTGAAATTGGTCCTGCAGGGACACGGCAGCTGTTCGGAGGGGCCGGCTCCAGGGGTCTGCTTCACCCCTCCAGAGCCTTTGTTGTGCAATAGAGCCGCATTCATGCAAACCCTCCCGAGCCCTCATTCTACCACTATTAGTGCTATAATGTCAGTTCACAGAAGGGAACAAACAGTTATTTCCTCCCCGCATGTTTTGCTTTAATTCACTGCGGTCTCCCAGGAGACTGATAGTGTTTAAACTGTCGTGACATGTCAAAGCTGTGAATGTTGTGTGAATGTCTGCCCAGTTTATAAAGTCACCACTGAGCTTAAAAAGAAAAAGGGGTGGGGGGGGTTAACATGGGAAAGACAGAACACTCAATCCCACTGGTTTTTCAAAGCCAATGTGAATGAGAAACTGCACCTTCAACACGAGTGGGCTTTGGCATCCCCTTTTATATACACATACTTTGCATTGCTACTGACCAATTCCCAAAGTGCTCCAGAATTTCTTCCAGTGAGCCACGGACTTCCATAAAATTCCTGAACGTAAAGAAAATCATCTTAGGCAGACTAGAAACATGGAGATGTGAGGAATGAGCAGCTGTCAGCAGGTAGATCACGCTTTCCATATGTCGAGACCCACGTTTGGGCCAGAGCCTGGCATGGTAGCTGTCATCAGTGCATTAGCATTTGTGAATGAATGCATGAGAGGTGTCTGGTGGCTCCATATTTGTGGGTAGAAGCAATATTTCTTGTTGCGTAAGAAATCAAACAGTTCATCATGATTAGAACAAGATGTTTCACGCCCGTGCTAGCTGAAGAAATTAGCCTTAAAATAAATTGTCCGTGCTTCGAGTTAATTGTAAAAACTGCTTTTGAATGCAGTCCGCTGCACAACTGTGAGATAAAGGACCAACCACTTAGTTCTGTGCTTTAAGTTCCTCTCTCTTCTCTATAAAAGAAGCAAAAGAAAAGATAAGCAGTAAAATACCACATGGTTTAATTGTTGGCTTCATCTTTCCAGATGGTTGTTTATGAAAGCGCTCCTCCAATTCCTGAAATTCCAGGATTTGATGTGTTCACCTCGGTTTTGTGATAAAGTGCAGATATGCAACTGTAAGGAAACTCAACACTGCTTTCATTCACTTTCTTCACTGTTTTGGCTGCAATTTATATACAAACCAGCAAAGTCCGGCCTCCCTCCTTTCTGCATACCAGCATATAAGGTTTGCATTAAAAAGTACAATGTGTAATATCAACACATCTGAACGAGTAATGCGAAGTGACCACATGCTGAAATATCTTTAAAAGTACATTTGGGGATTTTTGTGCTTTTGCTGACGTGCAAAGTAGGAAGTCAGCTTTATACAAAAACATGCACTCACACGCACAGACGCACACTTTTTAAACAGAGTGAGCTGTTTCTGATTCTCTTCCTTACTTAAGCGTCATCCATAAGGCATGGATACGTCATGTATATTTACACAAATACAAATATAGACGTGCGTTTTCCGCTCGCTTGTATACAAGTGGAAATGTACACCACTCAGGCACACACACAAACACAGACACACACACGCAGTTATCAGCGCATACCCCAAGTAAATTCATATGGTAATCCCATCTCCCTCCCTGCCAAGCTGAAGCCGGGCAGGAATTGCTTTCACAGTGCTCAAGGTTTAAACGTATTTATTTTACTGTGGGGGGCTGACACAAGAAGGCCATCAGAACAAAAACAAAATCTACCTGAGCTTTGGCTGAACTCTTACAGCCCCATTAGGACTAGTATAATCATCGGTCAATGGAAGTCAGCAGCTGCCCTTGGCCTGATTCAAACCATGAACCTTCAAGTCACACACAGAAAAAACATGCAATTGTGAAAACAAAGTGAAAGAAGAGCAGAGAAAGAGTCACGTTATCACAAAGCTTCCATCTGTTTTACATGAAATAGTTTTTGCTGTGGTCTACTTCATATTTGTGAAAAATATTTACCTTGTAATATTTTTGTGTTTGTCACAAAATTTCACAAAATTTCGCAAAATATGTTATTTTAATAACAAATTATTTTCCGTATATATATATCTAACAACAACTGTGCAAGTGCCAAAAACTGCAGTTCTTCAGAATTGAAGCCTTGAAAACTTCCATGTTATTATGCCAATCAGGGTAGCAGGGGTAGAAAACCCTTCTCCTGTCAAAATGGGTGCCCTCTCTGGTTCTGCTGGAGGTTTCTTCCTGTTAAAAGGGAGTTTTTCCTTCCCACTCTCACCAGTGCCTACTCAAAGGGGTTAGTCTGATTTGATTTTTTTTCTCTGTATTTTTAACAACATGGCTGCTTTGACTGCCAAGTTGACGCTGATAAAGTGTTTTGGTTCATGACTAGAGTTCTTGTGTATAATTGTATCTCACGGAACCAGATATTTATTAATTAGAAGGTATCATAATTAAGTTGAGTGAATTAATCAAAATGAAGGAAGAAATTATATATAGAGACCAGAATTATATCAACATTATTTCATGTATAAAGTTGGGCATCTTAGTATGACAGTCAGTAGGACTGATTAGTTTTTGGAGCCAGCCTCAAGTGGCCATTGAGGGAACTGCAGCCCTTTGTTGGTTACCACTTAAATGGCACCGACTTGGAAATGGCACAAGGAAACATACAAAACAGTGGAAATTATTTTTAAACATTATCTTTGAGTTATGTTGTAGCAATCACAAACTCTCTGACAAAATGTTACTGCATTACAATACATTGTGACATAGTGACGTACAGTGAGTTTTTACAAAAGGTTATCCCAGCAGCATAGTATATCAATGAAAGAAGTACAATTGCATGAAATAGTGTGTGACGTTAATACAACAAAAACGTAAAATGCAAGACTTTCTCCACAAGTTGAGGATAAATAAAAACGGGAGGACTTCCTCTTGGGACATGGACTGATATCTGGATGGGGGTCGTACGCCCTGTGCTGCTGTGACTCCTGTTCCCACGCATGTGGGTTTGGAGAGGCCGGGCTCAGGAGGTTTGCGGCCGGTGTGGAACCCAGAATGCACTAATCCATTTCCTGCACTTGTTATGGTTTCTCTAGCAAGGCCCGGAACATTCCTGGCTGAGCATGGTGTCGGGGTATCTTTGCCTGGAAGCAGCTGTGTCAGCATGGCCAGGGCTCGGTTCAGTCCGGTGGGTTTCTCTGGCAGAGTATCCCCTGGCTTCTCAACCACCCTTAGCTGTAGTCTTAATAACACCTCATCCATCCTGGTTAGCAGGGTATCAAACGTCCTATGTTAACATGGGTGCTTGTCAGGCAGTGACACATTTAATATATACTGTCACGTGATACTTTGCAGTGCATTTGTCAGAATGTCTGATGGGAAATTTTATGAACTTTGCTGTGGTTTCTCTTTTTTTGAAGGGTTGTGTTGTGGGATTCTCAGATTCTGCTTCTTAGTTCTGTTTCAAAACGACGTGGCAGCTTTTGATCACTTAATACTTTTATGAAGTCTTAATTTTTTTTCATTGTCTGCCATACCACTTTCAAAGTTTTCCTTTGGCCTTGATACTTTGCAGTCATCTTGCCTTTGCAAACATTTATTATGCGTGTGGGTGAGCGTCTGTGTTTGACTTTCCCTGTGCTTTTCTTTTTATTGCCATAATGTTTGCATTTTCTCTCGTATGATGATCACCAGCTCACTAGTTTTTAGTATTTTTTTTCCTGTTGCCAAAATTCCACATTCACACTACATGGATCAAATGACTGCTTGCTTCTGTTTTGCAGCAGGCAACTGTTTCAAGCAATGAAACGACATGCACAGCACTAAATGACCAGCAGACTAATATAGACACTAACTGGTGAACATAGTGGTGTATTTATTATCTCATAAGGAGCTGAAAACTTGCAGACTGAAACAGAAGGTTCACATCATGAATGTGCAGCTGAAAAATCAGCAGCATATGTGTGATGCTATCATGTCAATATGGACCTCTGGAGCATGTTTTCAGCGCTTTGTTGAATCTGTGCCATGAAGACAAAAACTGGTCCAACTCAGTACTGGCAAAGTGTACCTAATAAAATGAGTGTATACATACTTTGAAGCAACATATGTACCTGAACAACATATTTTTCAGGAAAAATATGTTGGGCTTATTCCAATCTATGACTCCATTGTTAGAGTCCAGGTGCTAAACTGGCCTGCAATCCAGACCTGTGACCCACTAAAAACATTTGGTGCATTACAAAATGAAAAGTAGAAGAAAGTTGGCTCCAAACTGTCATGCTGCAGAAACCTAAATCAAGCCAGAGTGAAAACATTTCATTTTTAAAACTACAGCAGCTGTTGTTTGAAGAAAGTGTGACCGTCCCAACTGTTTTTACAGTGTAGTTCACGAAGATCATAATGAGTAGGCCTATACAGTTTTTAAGAAACAAAACAACTTCTTAGTTTCAACACTTGTTTTTTTTTATGTGCTGTTTTAGCTCGTTTAGCTTAAATGATTAGTAAATCAAACAAAAAAAGGTTTGATGGTATTGTGTTTACTGTGTGCCTTCAGCTTCTGAAAGACCAAAAACTCCTCAAACAGGTTAAGTGCGTTGCCGAGCATGCAGCGCACTAACACCTGTTGTAGAGAGAAGACAAAGATGGGAAACTACTTACTTAGAGTAGGAAAACCAAGCTATAAAACACTGGGCTTTTCTTTGACTTTCAAGGGCTTGTCTAGTAAAAATCAGGAAGTCAGTATTGGCCTGTGTTTTAAAGCCAGCTTTGACTTCACAGATGTGAAATCACTCATTTTAAATTCCAGATTTCATATCCCAGACTGGAGGCAGACTGGCTCAGTATTAAAATAGAAAACTTTTTTTTTTTTAGAGTTTAAATCTCACCCCAACAGGTCACGGCAGATGGCCGCCCCTCCCTGAGCCTGGTTGTGCTGGAGGTTCCTTCCTGTGGGAGTTTTTCCTTTCCACTGTTGCCAAAGTCATATGATTGTTTGGTTTTTATCTGTATGTATTATTGTAGGGTCTACCTTAAAGTACAAAGCGCTTTGAGGCGACTGTTGTTGTGATTTGGCGCTGCATAAATAAAATTGAATTGAATTGAAATCTATATTCAGTCATTTAAGCGCATGACGATACATATCAAATCTGAGTCACATGATTTTTGTCACACTCTGCTATGTGTTTATGATTAATTGTGATGTGCTGTAACACCAGTGCTGCTTGGTGGGTAATTTAGCTCTTTATCATCATTATTTTAAGTGAGGTAGCCTCAGTTCTTTAAGTTTTTATACCTGAAAGTTATTTTATAAGTCCCAGATTGTCCTGAAAGCTCTTCAAAGTGTGAAGAGCTTTCAGAGAGAAATTCCTGTGGTGACAAGAAGGCAAAGGTGAGAATGAAGTGTTTGAGTTGGTCTTACGGCAAGAAAAATTAAGTCAGATGCTACAAATTATGATTCCCAAAACAAAATCCATAAGTAATGCAGTATAATGTTTGTTTGTTTTTTAAAGTCAGATGTCAGCCAGTGACTTTTAAAACAGAACTCGATCTCAGTTGTATTTGTTCTAATTTTCTTTGCGCAAGGAGAGGAGGGTGTAAACAGAGAGATGATTTATAGACCAGGGTAAGGGATTTCCTTGTATCTGGTTTAGGGAGAAACTCATACCACAGGACAGACGGGAGGAAGGATAACACTTAATGCTGACTAAGCGGCGAGAACAGCGGGCGCTGGAAGAAAAAAAAGGGAGGAGGGTGGAGGTGATGCAGCTGGTTGAAAGTGAAGAGCAGGAAGAGGATGGATGGGTTTGGAGAAGCATGAGAGGAGCTCTGTGTCAGGAGATAAGGGTTTGTTAGTATGTGATGGTAGTAGATAATAGAAGCGGTGGGAGTTGTGACAGTACGAGATCCATCTGGACGTATTTGTCTGTAACACATGTGCACCTTTTTGACATAAAAGCGCAAAGTAAAACGAAAATAATTGCTGTATTTTTTTTTTCTCCAAATTTGCTCTCTGACATTTACACTTCATTTTATCCCTGTTATGATTCAAACCTTTCAACCTGGAAACTCACTGAACCATCTGAATTTGAAGAAAAGCAGCTGAAAGAGGGGATGGCAGCCAACCACAGAGGAATTTTATGAACACATCATTTTTCTTTTGCCTTGAGCTTTCAACAGTATATTTTCTCGAGACAGCAGTGCATTTACACACATGCCACAACTGAGTATGTCAGTTTTAAACTACTTATACTCCACTGGTACAGTAGTATACTATCTGCCTGCTTTCAGATTAGGATTTTACAAAAAAGAACTTGATTATTTTTAAATGGTTCAACTGTTAAAAAATAATTTTCAGTTAGTCATATTTAAACTACGGCGTCAACTGGTGATGTTACATCTTAATAATCATCTTATTAGAGGGACTACACAAGGGCATGCACTCACAGGTCATCTTGTTAACTCAAATATCTAATCAGCCAATCACATGGCAGCAACAGAGAGCATTCAAAACTAGCTGCTGAAGTTTAAACTGAGAATCAGCAAGAAAGGTGATTTAAGTGAACTTGCCAGACATTGTGGTCTGAGTATTTCAGAAACTGCTGATCTGCTGGGATTTTCCTGCTCAGAGTGAAAATATCCATTGAGTGTCTTAATGTCAGAGGTCAGAGGAGAATGACCAGAAGGCCTGATAGGAAGGAGACAGTAACGCAAACAGTCAAATAAGCACGTGCTTACACCAGTGTAAGCAGACGGGCTACAGCGGTAGAAGACCACATCGGGTGTCACTCCTGTCTGCTAAAAACAGGAATCTGAGGCTACAATTCATAAACAAAACATTGGAAAAGCATTGGCAGGTCTGATGAGTTTCAATTTGGTGTAAAGAACATGAAAGCAAGGACCCATCCAGCCTTGTGCATTTTGGTTGTACAGCCTGCCACTTTTTCATCAAGCAGTTGTTTTAATGCCACAAAACTCACTTGATCTAGCGCTAGCGTAGTGCCCAGCAGCAACCTCAAAAGTCAGGAACTAGCTGAGGAATATAGAATGAGTCAGAGAGCTAAAGAGCCAGCGATTTGTCCCTCAAGAACTGATGGAAACCAAAAGAAAGCTAAAACAGAGAGTAACTGCAATTACATTCAATAGATGTTGCTTTGATTGTGCTTGCTGTGCTTTCCTGACACTTTAGCAGCTCACCGCAGTGATAGTGACATAGTGATATTTGTGTGTTGTTTACGCTCTCTGTTCCATTAAATCTTTGTGTTTTAATAGATCAGAAATTCCATTAAATTTCTGTTTTCTGGGAAATCAAAAATTCCACAATCGGTGCATCCCAAATGTGCAGTGATCCACAGATCAAACAATTTAAACTTTGTGTTTTAATGGAACGTTGCTACTTTTATTACTAAATGTTAATTCAGTTTAATTCCTTTTTTAACTTTCTGCAGCTTGTGCTATTTATTGACATGACACTTGTGTGCTGGAAATGGGTCAGATTCCCTCTAATTTCCATTTTGTGCCTCTGAGGTTTGTAAATACGATAAATATATTTGGTTTTGACTAAGCTGGTCAGACTTTAGTTGACCTGCCTCATCAGTTGATCCCCTGAACTGTAATTAAGGTCACAGTACTTTCAAAAACGGTCTTGAATATCTTTTTCTAGACTGCGCAAAGCTTCTCCAGAAGAAGAGAGGGATGTTTCTCAAGTTGAGTTGCCTACTGTTCATTGCCAGTTGAGTGACTATGACTTGTAAAATCAGTACAGCGCCTCTTTAACTAAAGGATCTAACAACACATTTCTCCACAGGACAGCAGGTAAATAGACGGTATTGGCAAAGTCTTGCCCAAACGTTCCACCTCCTCTGTCTCTTTCTCTCCGTGTTGCACCTTCATTAACTTGAAAAAAAAACTGCAGTAACATGACTCAGGGCATTATATATAAAGTGCAGGCGTCGATCTGTGATGTTTTTGCCAGAGCAACACATGTGCTGGTAGTTAGCTGCTATTTTCAATCTGGACTGTGATCATCTGAGTGTCAGTGACTTTTCTGACTCACCTTTAAAAGTGAGGAAAAGCAGCAAACCCCACCGTGTTCCCCTAGCTCCAGCTCTCACACACCATAATAAGCCTGGTGTCCTTGAGGTGACCCGTACGCAGATGTCAAGGGAGGGTTTCTGGAGTCCAGCACGGCTTGTTTTCCGTGCCTTTGAGGGGTATTTATACTGGGGGTCTGACTCACAAATTTTGCAATTAAATTTTTAAAAAACTGCAGTGCAGAGAGAAGGCTTTCCAAGACACCTGTGTGTTCCTATAACGCCTCCAGTGAAAAGACTTGTGTTCAAATTTGGCACGCTGCAGTTCTTTGTTCTGCAGGAGCCGCACTTGTACATAAGGTTTTACATTTGTATTCCGTTTCGTGTGTGTGTGTGTGTGTGCGCGCGCATTTGTCTGTGCATATGTGAGTTCACTTCTAAAATAAACCACAATATCTCACTTTTGCACTACAAACTGATAGTTTTATGTGCTTCAGTCCCCTGTGTCCACAAACACTAAGATTTCTCCAGCACCTCCGGCAGCAGAACACACAGGCACACTTTTACAATGAAGTTGGGAATTCTAATTTCTCCTCTTTTAGTGTAAGTAATAAAGCCCCCTAAAGCTCTTACTCTCAGTCCAAAATGTTAATGAAAGGAGGGAGAAATGACCGTGAAGGGTGCCAAGATCAACCCACAGCTTCCTGGTTTGCAAAAGGGAGTTGAAGCAGAGAGGAACAGTGTTCAGCTCCAAAGCCCTGTCAGATCCATAATGGCTTTCACATTTTCCATGTGTGGAGAAGACTGCAGGCAGATGGAATTCACTAAATTCGTTTTTTTGGCACCTTTGCCAAATGCTTATCATGCATGCATCCTTGAATGGATGTATGGTGTGTGCTATATGCTGCATTGCGTTTTCTGTTATTCTACAGATCACACAGCAGATACAGTTGAGTACACTTTGTCGAAAACAAAGCCAATCTAAGTGCATCTCTGAGAGTGCAGATATAATGTTTGCAGTACTGTGAAAAAGTCTTGAGTCACCTCATTTCTTCATTTCTTCATATTATGACAGAAAAATGGGAAATTGAAACCTGTGAAAACATACATAATATCAGGCATAAAGGGTGTTTTTTATAATATTTGGTATGACCACCTTTATTCTTCAGCACAGTCTGAACTCTTTTAGGTAAGACTTCTTGTCATTTCTTTAAGTAGTCTTCAGGAAAGGTTCTCCAGGCTTGTTGAAGGACATTCAAAGCTCTTCTTTGGATGTTGGCTCCCTTTTGCTCAGTCCATGACTAAAAACCTTTCATTGTGTGTTTTTCGATCCAGGTTTGCTTTTACTGTATTGGCAGTGGGTTTGGGATCATTGTCATGCTAAAAAATGAAGCTGTTGCCAATCAGACACTTTCCAGATGGTATTTCATGGTGAATCAAGATCTGACGTTACTTTTCTGTCTTCATAATTCAATTTTTGGTAAGATCACCACTGAATGAAATGCAACCCCAAAACATGACAGGACCTCCACCATGTTTTACAAATGGCTGTAAACAAATGGCTGTTGTACTTCTTTCCGGATCTCCTGCTCAGTCATTGGATTCATCACGCAATAAAACACTTTGGCACTGATTTTCAGTCCAGTTCTAGTGTAATTTGGCATACCTCAGCCTGTTCTCTCAATTTCCCTACCTACCACTGAAGAGTCATTCAAACTGTCAACTATTGAAGGTGATCTGTATGAATCAGTAAAAATGGTGGACCTTCAACATACTTGCCGACTACAATCAAAACCCCACCAAAAGAGAAGCAGTACAAATGCTCAATGGAGCAGTGGAAGAAGATGGTCTGTTCTGATATAAAATCACATTGACATCCTGATGTATGAGCTGAAATAACTGCAGGCTGGGAAGATGGCAAACTGGTGGAGGCGGGTTGATGCTCCGAGTCACATTCTGCTTGGAAACCTTGAGTTTGACACACACCGCCTATCTATGCATTGTTGCAGACCTCATGTACCCCTTCGTGGCAGCAGGCGATGGCTTCTTTCAGCAGGTGAATTTTATCACCATCAAATATTTTTATTTAAAATCCTTCAGATTCTCCACATCCCACTTGATTTGAGTGCTTCAAAAACAAGTTGACTCCATCGAGACTTCACCTGTTAATTTTCAGGACTGCTGCTGCTTCAAGGATCTCCAGCTCATGTCTCAATTGAACTTAACATTTACGCAATTTATTGCAATCCCATGCAATACATCCACCTAATATTCTAAATTTAGGAAGATTTTAATGTTCCCTTTGGTTTGACAGACAGGTGTTAGCTCAATTATACAGGCATTGCTGAGTGCTATACTGGTGTTTGTGGTAACCACTGAGTATATATTGCTGTGTGCTTTTTGTGTTGAATATTTGATGTTGGTATGAAAGGAGTGCCAGTTCCAGTCCAGCCAATCAGTCTCTACAGAGACTAATAAATTCATCCAAATCATCTCTTGCTGCTACCAACTAAAGACCTCTGAACTTGTTTTCATTTTAAAATTGTTCCTTGAAAGTGGACCTATTATGACGATTTTCATTTCTGTATTTTCATTCTTGGACTCTGGAGTATCCTTGCATGATTTACAGTTTAAAATCACCCTTAATTATCTTATATGTGGCTTAAGTGTCATATACCTTGATGCAGCCCCTCAGTTTATCCACTTGTCTGAAACAAGTTGTTTTAGCTCACGTCCCTATAAGGCTGTAAAGTTTTTTCTGATTGCACCTTACATTACAATCACAAGGGTGTACAAAACACTGTCTAAGGGCAGTATCTCCCTTTTTAAAAAAAAATGTACACGAGAGAAATATAATGTTACTTGCAGCTGGACAGTGTCTTCAAGCGTACACGAGGGGTTCATGTCTAAAGGGCTCTCTGGATGAAAGACTCCTTTGTCAAGTTTCGAGGCAAAAAACAAATGTTTTCTTGTAGCTGTTTACTGCACAGAAAAGAAATAATATTGATGTCATGTGTTGAAGGATTTAGCAAATTCTACTTTTTTACAAAACCAAAAACTGCATTTTTGGTCAACTTCAAAACTTGTTGAGTACTCAGCTTCAGTTTCAGCTTCAGGACAAACGATGAGTCAAAACAGGAGGATAGAGCTTGCGTGCTTAAAGCCATACCGTGTGCTTTGAGATGGCCATATGGAGGATTAACATCTCTTTAACATAATACAGATCCGAGAGCAGAAAAGTCTTTAGAGCAGTCTGAAACCTAAGGGTGAAAGCATTATTTGTATGTGAATATTTAGCCAACATTGACCACTGTAATAGTAAAAAAAAAAGTTTTTAAAAAAGTTAAAACATTGTGAGAAGCAGTTCTGTGGACATAAATGTGTTGTTAATGTCAGTTCAGAGGCAATGACAAAATTTCTTCAAGCTGTATATAATAATAAGATGTATATATTCTTCAATACAAAAATATACAACCAAGGTATGCAGAAGAATGCACCTTGATCTTTGAATACATGGGCTACAGTGGCAGAAGACCATGCCGGGTACTACTCCTGTCACTTTAGAACAGAAAATTGAGGCTACCACTCACGCAGGTCTCGAAAAATGTTGTTTGTGCTGATGAGAGATGTTAACCTTAGAATTTGGCATTAAGAGCATGAAAGCATGGATCCATCCTACGTTTTATCAGCGGTTCAGAATGCTGATGGTGGTGTCATCATCTTGGCCCACTTTGTACCCCTTAGTACCAACTGAGCATTGTTACTGCCTGTGTCCGTTGTTGTATGACCACAGTGTACCCATCTTCTGATAGCGGCTTCCATCAGGGTATAATGACATGTCATAAAGCCAATTTAGTTGAGCACAGATTTGGTGGAACAGAAAATTCACATCATGGATGTGCAGCTGACAAATCTGCAGCAACTGTCAACATGTCAGCATGATCCAAAATCTCTGAGGACTGTTTCCAGCACCATGTTGAATCTGTGCCATGAAATTTAAGGCAGTTCTGAAGGTAAAAGGAGGTCCAACCCATTACTAGCAGGCAAAACCGAGAAAAAGGAAATGAATAGGCTTAAAAAAAGGTTTAAAAGAATGGATGACACTCAAAACACTGGAAGCGTAAGCTTTTTCTGCTGCTGGAACTAAAAAAGATTAAATGAGAAGGTAGGTTGATTATAAATTGCTTTTGGTCATCACATCTTACTGTTTGGAGTAGTAAAATAGACACTTTGGTTCATGGGGATCACTTCCTTTATCCTCCAGAGTAGAGATTCCTCACAGCGCTTCTTCTTAATTGCTCTAAACAAACAGTTTTGTCGAGGAATTTAAAACCATCGTCTGGTGTTAATTACTGCGTTCAGTAAATGGTATCGCCCAGATGTCAGACAGCTCCTCCTGCCTCATGGAGTTTTGTCATAAGTGCAGGCTGCTCAGAATTAAAAGAGTGCCACCCTCATGTCTGGAGTGTGTCTGTCTAAACAGGGTTCAGCAGAAAAAAAAGTAGTTCTTCCTCCTGACCAGGATGACTTGCTGTCATTCAGATTGCACGTACCACACACCAGCATCCGACCACAGATGTTGCAGGCCACCCAGAAGACACTCCAACACTCACGATGCAGCATTAACAGAAGGCATTTCCATTCCATTTCCACTTCTCATAGCAAACTATCAGTTCTTAGACCGGCTCCTCTTTGGATTGTTGACTTTGGAGCTTTCTCAGGCTTTGGAGTAAAAGTGTACAACTATGTAATTGATCATTCAGCCTGTGGTTTTCTCTTTCTCTTATAAATTAACTGTTGTGGTGAGCAGTTCACATATGTGATTGTAATTGTGAATTTTCCATTTGGGAAATTCATATTTTGATCAGGTATTCTTCTATCCTCAAATACTGCATAATGTAATTGCAATACTAGTTTAAAACATATTAAACTAAAAGATAACATAACCATCAACTACACGTCAAACTTCTTTTTTGCCTTTTCACAGAATTTGCATGCAAGTCAAACTGTACCATCTGCTTCTGAATTAAGACAATATAAGTTCCTTAAAGCTCTAACCACCTGACAATACACAGACCACAGATCAACTTATATTTTACAGCCCTTCATGTTCCCTCAAAGCCACTGTTAAATGATAGAGCTTCTAGTTACACAAAACCCTACAATCACAGACCAGCTTCTTTCACGATGACCATAATGTTACACAGACGTTACCCACAAGCAACACCAGCGGCTGCAAGCAGAAACCATCTGGATAGAAAATCTGTCCCGCTGTAAAGGAAGCATGACGTGTGTCAATTAAAACCTGTCCTCTGTACGTATGGTGAAGTCAGTGGTGGATGTGGCCAGTGTGGTGATGAGCATGGATTATGTATGTAATAAAACTGTCCCAGAGAGATTTTCCCCCAAACGTAGTTTCTGTCAAGTGTCCAGAATTTAGTCTTTTAAGGCTTGGTGTGCCAATGTCCCAGCAGAATCGGAAGTGTAGTTCAGTGCATTTATAGGTAGATGAACATGAAGCACAACATCACGTTATGTATTGGTTAATGTTATTTTGCTGCAGTGCATTAGTCTATTACTCTGTCTCCTACTTTTAATACTGCTACTTGCACATGCTGCAGTATTGTTCAGGCTATTTGTGCTGTTGGCCATGAAATGAAAAAACAATGGTTCCTTAATGTGTTGGTGTAGGGTGTTCCAGATGTCCTTCTCCCTTTAAAAACTTTCCAGTTCCTTCTGGATAATACAGAACTGTTTCATGGCCAGATGAGATATATAATCTCTGAAGTGGGTTTTGGATCTATATTCTAAAGCCTCCTCCAATGGGAGGCACCCAAGAGGCTAGTGGCATCCTAACCAAATGCCAGAACCACCTCAACAGGCTCCTGTCAACAGGCAGGAGTAGTGGGCCTATTCAGAAATCTCCCAGATGTTTCACCTCTTCACCGTATCTTCTAAGGCTGAGAAACTAATTTTGGCCACTTTCAGTAATTATCCAGACTTGATGATCATAGGTGGGGATTGGGATCAGGCGGACTGATAATTAAAGAGCTTTGGCTTTTAGCTCAGCTCTCTCTTCACCTGCATTTTGTTGCCACGGGTACAGCTTCCCATACCTCGTGAACTCCTTTTGCTAAATGTGATATTACTGTCATAAAATTAAAATAGAATGCTTTCAGATTATATTTTTTTGACATGAAGGCAAAAAAACCCCAACCCGGAATATTTTAGCTCATTGATAGATGGCTGCCAACCAACCTGATGGTGTCCTTGTATAATTAAAGTTTTGTTAATATAAATTAAATGTAACTGTTCTTAAATACGAGTGATGCTTTAAAAGGGCATTAGAGATGCATAAAAACTGGTTATTTTTAGCCAGCTGTGCCCAGTTGCTAGGCAACATGACATCATAACGTCCGATATGAGCAACATATTACCCACATGTGCCAAGTTTGTTTATTTGTTTTTAGTATTTTGTGTGGAGTTTTAATTCACTTTCCCATTGTTGTTATTACTATTGTCATTAAGGTGGGACTACAGCCACAGCAGAATGGCACAAATTATTCTTCTACTTTGAAGAAATAATTTATCAAAAATATTTTTTCCTTCTCTGAAGGAGGGCATCTAGTGGACATTAGAGGAAGCATATCTTTAAGCCACAGCAAGGCTGTGAAGGTTGTAGCTGAATTTGTTTAAGTGTCCTGTGGAGTTTTCTTTTAGTGTAACTCTCTTTGCGTGTGTCCTTGGGGTACACACAAAAAGCTGATTTGTGATGATTTGGGAAGCTGCATTGTTTATAATCATATTGCTGGTGAAATTACTTGTGAAAAAAAAATCTGAATAAATGAGCAAACTCACAAAAAAAAAACAGATAAAGTTTCATATAAAATGATTTATAAAGTTTTGTCGTCGAGTAAATTTATCATGTCTAAACAACAAAGAGAACATATAGTTGAAAAAAGAGAGAGTAGATTTAAATATATAGATGTATTAAAGAAGTAAATGTGCTGTGTAAGATGCTTTTATAACCCATGCCAAAAAGCCCATCCACAAAAACCACCAGGACATGCCACAAATACCATTTCGTGGTTTATTATCCCAGCTGCTCATGAGAGGAACACCATTGTGTTATTTATTTTATTTCGGTTTTTCTCAGACTCGTGACATTTAGCTGTGTATTTTTCTTTGAAGTTCTTGCCAGCGCTCCGTCTGCACTGAGGGTCTTTATAGTGGGGTTTTGAGCGGCACCTAAAGCAGCCAGCAGGGGACCTCAGCATTGATCGATGAGGATTTTGTTCCTGGTCTTTGCAGCTGAGAGCAACTCTGCAGGAAGCATCTACAAACTTCCATCAAAATGGAAAATGCTGACTGAAAGTGAATAACAGATTCTCAGTTTTTCCTCTTTTCTCATTTTCATTTGAAAAGGGAATATGATGCAGAATCAAATGCTTCATGGTGATATTAAGTGCTTCACTTCTGACAGCTGAATGGCAGCTGACTGAACACAGACAGCCTTTGAATCTTTCGCTGAATAATGTGATTCTTGTGTTATTCTTGTCCTGCTTTCCTGCATTCATACTTTGAACTCGCTCCTCTTGTTGCCAATCGTGTTGTATTTCTTTCAAAGCTGAGCGTAGGAAGGCTATCAAATTCTGGATGCTAATGTGATGATCATTAACCAGTGGGCCACACACACAGACACACACTCATAAAACAGAAACACACACTTACTAGTGAGTAGCACTGTTTGGAGTGCTTAAGCTCTGATGTTTTGCTTTGTAACCAGAATCCAAGTCACTCCGTGGGCCCCAAATCCTGGAGCTGAGTAAGTCCATACCCACTCCCCACGCTATTGTTGATGAAATTTCTGGAAAGACAACCTGTTTGTGTAACTGCAGCGAGTGCTGAGTCTCTGCAGAGCTGAGTGGGGCCTCTGGGTTCGTGGGAGGGGGTGAGCAGGAGAGGACGTGGATGGTGCCGCTGCCTGCGTGCCTGTCTGACCGCAGCTCATCTGAAAACATTTTGGAAGTGTTTATTTCTCTACCTTTACTATCAGTTGGTGAAGCGTCATTATCGTAGGATGAGTAAAGACCAATTTGGCGTGCTCATTTTTCAAGCTCTGTTGAGTGAATGAGCTTACTTTTACACTGAAGTTGCACTAATGAGTATTTTTGGATTATAAATTAGTCTATGCGTACTGGCAGAGAAGTCACTTATAATAATAAACTCAGCTCCAACAGGGTTTTTGATGTCTCTTACCTCTATGCGCTTGTAAGATTGGGTTTGAAAGGGAAGTCTTAAAACTGCATTCCTTTTAATAGCCAGCAGGGGGGAACGTTTGATGAAAAAACACTGCTCACTTCATCTATGACCTGGGTAAACCCTTTCCTGAGGAGTTTATGATCTCAATCTCTGCTTTTAAGTCTCACCGAATAGAGCATGATGTTCATTTTGGTAATTATGGGCTTTTTTTAAGGTTAAATAAACAACAAAAGAGGG
>VURO01022902.1:0-16354 GCA_015108175.1 Pelvicachromis taeniatus
CCCGAGTGTCTCCTTGTCTGTGGTAGCCCAGTGCACGAGTGGTGCTCCCCGAAACTTCTCTCCGCCCGACTCTCCAGGAGAGGAAGTAAAAGACCAGAAAATCACAGTTAGCAGGTTCGCTAGCCAACAGTTCCAGTTCAGTGTAATAATCCCACTTCGATGGTCGCTGCATCCAGCTTAAATGCCGCTGGTCGTAGATGACGGCTGATTGGAAACAGCTGGCCGAGTGATGAGACGCGGGAGGACCGACGACAGCACGGAGGGACTTCCGTGTCGAAGGTCGCCCGGCTCCTATTGGAGACCGGTGTCTATTTGTCGTGACATGTTTTCAAACCAGCGTTTATTAGAAACGGGCATCAATAAGAGACAGGCCACTGTTAGTATATTTGTCTGTGAGCCTTCCAGCTGCCTCTGTCTGTGTAGTTTTTGTATGCCGTGGACAGAACTCTGAATAAGACTCCCTCTAGTGCGTTCACTAGTTTTACGGGTCTACACCTCCCATTATAAAAACCACCCTGGTTTTTGTGAGCTGCTGACAGAGCTGGCCACACGCACACGACGATCGCTCTCACAGACATACGCACAAAGGAGCCAGTTGCCTTTCTCACAGCTACGTAAGCCCAGACAGACTGCAAAGATATACACCTGCATGCATAGACATAAATTTGACATTAATCTCTTCCTTGCTCTCTCACACATGCTTCCCGGTGGCGGTGGGTAGATAATAAGTGGTTTTTGGGAGGGAGTGTACGTTGCTAAGTATTTTACCTGTACCTGGTAATTAACACCTACACACTGTCTGTATGTTTCAATTATCTGTGGGATCACCACACACAAACACTCATTGTAGCCTCACAGCTACACTGTTTACACAGAACACCTGTAATGAAAATACAGCATTGTTTCCATAGCAGTGTCTTCAACACACACTAATCATAAGTAATCACAGAAGAAGTGGAAGAGTGGGTGTCCCACAGTCGTGTGTGGGTGTAACATGACATTCAGCTTTTTTTTTTCCCCCTTGTGCTCTGTATGTCATGGGTGATTATTTGGAATGAGGTACTTTAGAAATGTATTCTTCTGCTATTGTAGCGTGACGAAGTCCCGGCGGTACCGTGTTAGGTCATTTTGCCTTTCAGCAAATAGGTTAACTTCTTATGTGTGAAAGGTACTTTTAATTCTGTCATCTGCAGACATGTTAGCCTACCATGTAAATTTTTATATCAATCTAAAAATCGACATGTTTTCAAAAAACATGCAAACTGAGCAGGAACGACTGCCGGAGCATGTGCGTGTCCTGGGTATCAGACCGCCCGGGGAGAGAACAGGCGAGAGTGTTTGTTCTGCTTCTTCAAACAAACTCTCAAGGCAGATGAAGGATATCAGGAGGTGCTATTAACAGGGACAAGGCTGAATGAGAAGCTATGAGTTGGCCTTTTCCTCGCCCTCGCTTTCTCCTTCCCTCCCTGTTTAATTGTTAAACCTCAGCTTATGAATCACACCTGCTGGGATCCAGGCGCAAAAAGCACGAAAGAGAGACGGAGTGAACGAAGTAGGTGTTCTGCATAGGCTAAACTAGCAGCAGGCTACAGCAGAGATGAGAAAAGCAAAGAGTGGAAGTAAAGTCGTCTCATAAAGTCACGTTTCCTGCAGCGACACTGAAGTGTCCACTAATGCTGGCAGTGATTCTAAGTGGCAGAGCCAATTCCCCCTTTCCCATTAAGAGTTAGAATAAACTATTTATCTGTATTATATACACTAATCTGTCAAAGCTGCTCAGGAAGATCACAGCTGTATTCATCACATGCAAGAAATATGTATATACGTATTAATGTTTTAAATATTTAAACTTCATGAAGCAAGCTTGATTTATTTTCCCACACATTTAAACATTTCTTCTTTTCTGTAATATAATATGTGCAGATTACTTGAAGGAGCGCTGGTTTGAGGACTCTGCGGTTTGAGCAGCGAAGCTCTTAACGTCTCTAAAATCTACAGAGAAGCTGTATCGTTAGGAAATCTAGAAAGACTGCCTTCTGGTTTACCAAAATTAACTTAAGCAGCATCAAAATCAACCGTAAAGAGCCATCCAACTATATGACTTCCAACTTTTTGAGGACCGCACAGTTCTGCCGAGCGCAGTCCAGTAACAAATATGTCAACTCGCCAATCTGACATCAGAGTCACGATTCTTCTGGGAAACTATGCTGTTGTCTTCCACATGCTGATTCGAGAAGCACATTGTCGCATGGCTGAGATGTGGTGGGTAGAGCTGGCGGGCTGGGGAGCCAAAGAAAAACCTCCTTGAATTGGTTTGTGGCGACTGATGATTGCAGAGTTTCCTGACAAGATAAGCCGTGTGAAGTCTCCGTTGTTATGATGCTGCTTAGAAACCATTCTTCTTCTTCTTCTTCTCCTCTAACATTGTTCAAACAGGGCAGTGGGCAGTCCACTGGTCATGGACCCTAATAGCATTTGCAGGAAGGCGAAGCGCCTGGCAGGGAAACAGGCTGAGCTGTGCCAGACTCAGCCCGAGATCATCAACGAGGTGGCCAAAGGAGCCAGGCTGGGCGTCCGGGAGTGCCAGTACCAGTTCAGGTACCGCAGGTGGAACTGCACCAGCCACCACAAATACTTTGGGAAAATACTTCAACAAGGTGAGTGACGATGCTCAGCAAACTTTGTCTGCTTCTCTGCACCGCTTCTTAGTAAAATGCATACCGTCTTAGAGGAATAGTTGCACATATGACTCGTGCTGTGAGTTAAATAAGAAGATTTAAATCATTCTCATGTCTGCAGCTACAGCTGCCAGCCTAAATTCAGTCTGCAACGTGCGGTTCAATGTGGTCAGGCAGTGCTTAAAAAGTAGATTTGTTTCTGTACGTAGCTGATGGAGGCATATTTGCACATCATATTATCAAGAATTTGAAGTTGTCGTGTCAGCCAGCTGTGAGCGCGTTGGGATTATAGCTGGTAGCTTACATCAACCTGAGGTCAGGACCCCGCCTGATGGCACTCCAACAAACAAGGGCAGCTGTTGTGTGTCTGAGGAGACGTATTCACACTTGACTGACTCTCCTCTTCATCAGATTGGGCATGCCTGAAATGATCAGCTAAGAATGCCCTTTCTCTTAACATCTTTCTTAAGATCTCCTAACATCTTCCTCCAACTCTTTGAAGTCTGTAATATAACTGACGCAGGGTCACTGCTGGGTCTTCTGCAATTACTGTGTTGGTTTTTCTCTTGTCTGATTAGATTCATAGAGAGTTTCTTGTCTCTCCTTTGACTTGCATTACTGAGGACCTTTATCTTTGTGTTTAGTTAACAAATCAGGCACATTTATTATTAATTTACAGCAAAGGAAACACAATGTGCCAAACATGTCATTAAACTCATTTTTGCCTCACCGGGGGGGGAAGATGTGCAAAATGAAGTTTGGCTCTAATGTGTCATAGTTCTAGTTAATAGATAATAACATAGTATAACTGCACGAGTATCAAAGATCTTCATTAAAATCCAAGAGACAAAATCCAAATAACTAACATTTTACACGGTTGAGAGATTTAAAATACCCTTTAGATGTGTCAAAAGTGTTTACTCCCCCCTACTGTCAACACAGAACTGAAGTTTGCACTTTAGGAGAAGTTTATGTATCTTTTAACTTTAATAACTTATAATTATAGACAGTCTCGGTGCAATAATGCTCTGAATGCCTTCTCTTGTTAAGCTCTACAGCTCAATAACACTGCGACATCAGAAAAGACATTTTTCAGTAAGTAGTGAAGGTGGACCTCGCAGCAGACCCAAAGACTCGTTTTTTTGTCTTATATGAATTTATGACACTAGTCTTGTTAGTGTCCGAGACAGAGAAAGGAAGGAGAAAAAGAAACACGCATTGAGACAGAGAGAGAAGGAGACAGGAAGCGAAGAGAAGAGGGAAAAGGGCAAGAATCTACCGGTAGGAGACAGACGAGCAATTAATCATGAATTCCTGGCTGTCTGTACGAGAGGCCAAAGTGCTCCTCTGCTTTAAAGCCTTTGTCCACAATTACCTGGATCTGCTCTTAATGGCTGTTTATCACAGACTAGTAGCAGTACATGTCAAAATAAAAGTGCCTTCATATTTAATGTACTCTGTCTGTAAGTGGTTTGCTTAACCTCATTGACCTCAATAGTTGTGTAACAACACACTCTTACAGAAACACTTTTGTGACACGAGTTTTTATTTGCAGAAAAATGACGGCTTCGCTTTGCACGATTTCCGTCAGGTCACGTGCGAGAGCAGCACAGCTACGCAGTGCGTAGGTATGAAAAGGGAAGCCTGCCCTGTGATTGGACTGTGTATTACTGTGCATGCATCGTGTTTGGAGCAGGTGGAGTCTTCCTCAGTCTCTATTTGCTTTATTCACGTATTTTACATTTTTTGTATTACTTACGGCGGCCATTCTTCACGGACAGCAGCCGACTCATTTGGCTCTGTTCAGTACTGTCAATTTTCTCCTAATGCTAATAATTATTACTATTCAAGTTTCATGCATCTGTGCCAAAACTGAATCCTTTTTGACCGGTACAGTGGAAAGGTGTTTCTGTACGGAGTTAAACAGGCTTCGAATCCTGTTTAGCAAACAGTCTAAAGAGCAGTTTAAAAGACCTGAGTGTGCGTCAACACGACTGTCTGAGGAAAAAAGAAACAACTGTAGCTGCAGTCAGAGGAATAAGAGCTTTGAATCATTATGTATTAATAACTGTGCAGCAAGCGTGTGTGTGTGTGTGTGTGTGTGTGTGTGTGTGTGTACCGTATATCTTCCAATAGTAGCCCTGGCATTTATTCAAAAAATTATTCGGCCGAGCCCGGTGTTTAAAAGAGAACGGCTCTTATTCCCTTCTCAGACAGAATGGACGTTTTGACTTTCTTCCTTCCTCGACAGCATTCGATGACAAAGCATTTTTGACATGAAAAGGTATTTGCCGTATGATTTACTGCAGGAGGGCGGTAGCCCAGGTGGTACGAAAAGAGTAGTAGTGTACGGAAAAGGCAGTGGGTCATTGGAGATCAGCGTTTACTACAGACCGGCGCTTAAAGGAGACCGGCTACTATTGGAGACCGGTGTCTATTTGTTGTGGTATGTTTTCAAACCCGCCGTTTATTAGAAATGGGCATCAATAAGAGACAGGCCACTACTAGCAG
Organism: Pelvicachromis taeniatus; assembly: GCA_015108175.1. NCBI lineage: Eukaryota > Metazoa > Chordata > Actinopteri > Cichliformes > Cichlidae > Pelvicachromis > Pelvicachromis taeniatus. The sequence goes on from VURO01022902.1 coordinate 5,190, forward strand.
ATATACGGTAATGATGAAAATCATTACTCCATACTTCTGGATATATGGAAAGAAAAGAACACATATACTAAGGTTCCATAGTGCAAATGTTTACTTTTTGATTTGGGACAAGCCAGCAGATGGAAGAGAGACACTGAAGGTGTGTGTGTGTGTGTGTGTGTGTGTGTGTGTGTGTGTGTGTGTGTGTGTGTGTGTGTGTGTGTGTTTATGTAATAGGGGTTTTAGCTGATTTCACAACATTACTGAAACGCTGCCATTTCAAAACTTTCCTACGAGACGTCTGAATGAGTGAACACGTTGACACAAGGGCCAACCTGTCCTCGCTCTCGTCTCATCACAGACTGAAGCTTGGTCAAGAACTACTGTGTACGTCGTATTTTAATAAATTGGCCACCTTTTTGGAATCACGTGCACGGCGCTCTGATTAATTTCATTAGAAGTCACTCGACATGGGAAATCGGCATCATCACATGCAGATGTGCTCTGCGGGGTCCCAGGTCCCTGTGAAGGAAAAGCTTTTTGCAGATGGGAAAAGGTTGCCTTGCAACATGCTGTTAATGCTGTGAAATGCTGAATTTTAACTCAGAACACCTGTTGCACAACCTAACCAGAAGGCTTTTTGTGTCTAAATTTAGACGGGACTAAAAGACAGGCCTGTTTTCTGGTGTGGAAGACAAGTGAATCCAACATTTACTACCTCACCTCCCTCCTTACGTCGGTAATTAGTGAATGTGTCAGGTAATGTTTATTGTTTCTAGGGTACAAAAGCCATCGTTTCACATATAATACTTCAAGAGGCACATTGTCGTAAAGACCGAAAGAAATTGTGTCCTGGCATTGTCAGCAGTTCTTGACGCGGGTTTTGAGAAACTTGTGGGTGCGTGAGATAAACCCTGGCAAAAACAAACAAAGTGGGAAAGTACCACCGACTGGTTCACAGGTTGTGTCTTTGCCCACTTTAAGGCTTGCAGATTAAACTGGATTTAGTTAACTCAAATTAAAATTTGAGGCATCGGCTCCTGTAATTGTGGGGAATTGCTCTGCATTTCTCCACAGTGTGTTGATGAACTGCATGTGGTGGTCTTCCAAAACCTGTACTGTTTCCACCTGAGACTTCTGATAACGCTCAGCTTCAGAGGGCTTGTACAGAATACAGACAAAGAGACCGCAAGAAACTCTGTCTGTGGACACAGGGCCGAATTCTTCCTCATCTGGAAAAAAGGGGATTCTGTACTCGGCAATCATAGAAATTGGCTATAAAATGTGTTAAAATGAGAGTCGTTGCCAAACTTGAGCATGTGATATAAGGAGCTGAGAGTGTGGATGTGCCCCACTGGCTCGTTTTGCATGAGCATCAGATTGTTTTCTTCCATTTTACATACACTTATCTCCAAAACAAAGACTTCTGCTTTCTTGACATCAGTCTTTATTATCCTCTCTTCCTTTATCTCCACTGTGTTTAAAAACATGCAGACAATGGAGCCAGCACGGCTCTCAGTGCGAGCCAGCCCGCATACAATGATGCTGGTAATCACATAAGAGATATTCCAAATTGTGTGTGCAAAGTTGTGTATGAAATTCTGTCCTGTGGAACGAACCAAGGCCTCTTGCTTTGCTGCACGTTAATTAAGCCGGTCATCAATCATGTCCAAAATGTTCAGACTTTCTCATTAATGATCGTCTTAGGCTGGCTCACAGATCGAGAACTCGGTAGAAGATTCAGATTTCCAAAAAGTTGAATGTGTTCATCTGGACGTAGCGTTCTCAGTGGGAGAAACGTTTCGTCACTCATCCCTGTGACTTCTTCAGTCTCAGCTGACTGCAGGTTCTCCCACTGAAAACACCCACACGAACACAATCAACGTTTTGGGATTTACTTACCTGGATGATTGAGCATGCACCAGGAAGATTCAGATTTGATGTATGCGATAGTTGTAGGTTCTGTGCTGATTTGATTGAAATGAATACACGGGTTTCAGGGTGTTTTATTTTCCTGTCAGTGTTTTTCACATTAATGAGCCTTTATACTGACACAGTGGGCATGGAGGTGGATATTAAGGGCATTATCTCCTAAACCAAGCCCTTTGTGCATATGACATGCAGGACAAAAGGGAAACCAAGGGTTATGCTCAGATCCACTCGAGTGTGAGACACATTTTGGCACGTTGCTGTCTTTCTGTCTGACATGCAAATTCTGCAGGTAGGAATAGAACCCTTTCAAAGTAAAAGTGAAGTTGGTCACCGGTTAATAGTACACAGTAGCTGTGAATGTATTCGTTTACATCTGTTAAGCTCCATTCAGTTTTATTTATATAGCGCCAAACAATAACTGTTGCACCAAATCACTTTATATTGTAAGGTAAAAACCCTTTGGCAAGCATTTGGCAACAGGGGGAAGGAAAAACTCCCTTTTAACAGGAAGAAACCTTCAGCAGAACCAGGCTCAGGGAGGGGCGGGGCCATCTGGTCATCGGGGGAGGAAGACAGGACAAAGACACGCTGTGGAAGAACTAACGATTCAATGCAGAGAGGTGAATAAACACATAGTGAGAGAAGAAGAAACACCCGGTGCATCATGGGAATCCCCCAGCAGCCTACACCTATTGCAGCATAACTAAGGGAGGATTCAGGGTCACCTGATCCAGCCCTAACTATATGCTTTAGCAAAAAGGAAAGTTTGAAGCCTGATCTTAAAAGTAGAGATAGTGTCTGTCTCCTGAATCCAAACTGGGAGCTGGAACAACAGAAGAGGGGCGTGAAACTAGCATGCAGCCTTCCGACCGCCTGTGAGAGTGAGAACTGCTGAATTCCAGCCCTACCATACAACTCATCTCTTCTGATATTGCAGTGTTTGGATTTATAGTTAATACGGTTAATTTCCACACACCATATGTGATTATATCAGGAGTTCCCCACCTCTCCTCAAACTGTCCCATCTGGGTGTTTCTTGTTTTGAAACAGTATGAATCACTTCATTGGTAAATTCTGAGAGTTTTTCTTTTTCGAGCAGGTTCTGATTCACAATTTTGTAACTCACTCGAAATGACCACAATTTGTTGTGGGTGTAACCACATTCACCTAAACAAGCGTTTTCTTCTAGCGTGAAGTCTTAATCCTGATCAAACACAGTTTTTTTTAAAGCTTAGCTTGACGTACCCGATCATGTTTGCACGATGACCTCTAAAAGATGAAAAAGTGATTAAAATAATATGCGGTAGATCCTGCACAAGGCCTTTTTTGAAACAGAAGCAGACAAAGACAGGCCCAGACACCCACTGTGGCAGGGAATTTGTTTGGAATTCATGTCTGCGAGGAAAATGTGAAACAGGGTGCCTCAAATCATCACATTTTTGATAACCTCTCTTCCTCCTCTCCCTTCGTTTTCTCCCTCTTCTTTAAGTCTTCTGCTTTCCCCCCTGGTAATGCGTGCTGTCTGTGCTTCTCATTCGCTCCCATATTGTGATGATATTTTGTCTTGTGCTAGTTGATGCCTTCAAAAGTGAAATGTGTGAAAAACATGTCAAGCAGCACTTTTTATGTTCAGTTTTTGCCGTGGAGATTTCCTTAGCGTGGTGCCTTCTGGATGGCCTCTCGGCTTGTTTGGACACAGCACGTGTTGCTATCACCGTATTGTACTAATGATTTAAGTGCTGCTGTTTCACACATGTGTTTCTAAATAGTTGCAGGAATGCTTTAGAGATGACACGTTTTAATTTGAGTACGTTTGCAGTCACAAACGTTCTGCCGAATGGTAGGAACAAAAAGGCGTGGCCTGCTTAAGTTGTAACAGGGGCCTGTAGCACAAACACACACAAACACACAAACACACACACATACACTAAATTAGTACAAATGCTACACGACCCGCCTCACATATCTAATTCTCAGACTGAGTGAGCTGGTTCCAACATTTTCCACAGCACCTCTTCACATAGCAGCAGACGAGCAGACTGCTGTGAAATGTAAAATGCTTCAAACTGCATAAAACAATATTTTTCACACACAAGCTTTTACAAATGTGCCTGCGCTGGAGACGTCTGTGGGTGTCGGGGCTTACAGCTGGTATTGATCTCAAGGCTCACTGGGCTGTGCAGGTTTTGTCGCACGCCACCCAGTCTGTTTATGTGTGTGTGAGTGTGTGTGTTACCAATCCTAATGAATCCCATTCAGTGAATCATGCGATATAGAGTTGGCAGTGTTGACAGTGGTGACTGCACACCCATTGCCTTCCAGCTCCTAGAAATAAAAATGCTTTTGCTTCATCTGAACATACAGCGGTTAAAATATTTCCCTCAAATCTTTGTTGTGTTTTCATTCTGTATTTTTAATTTACCCTCAGCAAGCCCTACACTACTACTTCAAACATATCTTCCTACAAAATGTTATCATATATATTTTTTTTTTTATCCCTGCACACTTAACAACCTCACACACATGTATGCAGTCCTGTGAAAAATTAAGAACACCTTGCTGCGTTTATAAGAATTAACAAGGTAAGTATAGCCAGGCGCTTCTAATTAGATGGAAATTTGATTAAATCTCGACGATCAGCAAGTGTGACCACCTCTGTAAATCTGAAGGATTTGTGTGTGTGTGTCCCAATGTTGTCACAAGCTTTCCAGGAGTGGATGTCCCAGCTTGTAATGCACAGAGGAACTGCAGAAAACCAAGAGCTACAGCTGAGAGATTCTACAGGCCATATTTAGTATGTTAACGTTAAAGTTCATGACACTACTATTAGAAAAAATGGAAAAAAAAGTATGGCTTCCGTAGGAGGATTGTCAAAAGAAAGCGTCTTCTCTCTAAAATGAACATGGCAGCACAGTTTAGGATTGCAAAACTGAACAAACTATAAGACAGCACAGCACCATATACCACCAAGCACAGCATATCAGCACGAACACCTCATACTCAGTATTTGCAAGGTGCTCAGGTACTGGGCACACTGGGCATACTGGAGCTGGGGACCTCAACCTGATGGAAATGCTGTCATGAAATCCTTCAGAGATGAACAAATGCCTGCAAACCTCAAACAGCTGAAAAAGTGATGAGACTAATAAAGACATAGAGAAAACGATTACTTCAAGTCATTGCTTCTTTCACCCCAACCGGTGGCAGCAGATGGCCCCGCCCCTCCCTGAGCCTGGTTCTGCCGGAGCTTTCTTCCTGTTAAAAGGGAGTTTTTCCTTCCCACTGTCGCCAAAGTGCTTCCTCATAGGGGGTCATATGATTGTTGGGTTTTTCACTGTATGTATTATTGTAGGGTCTACCTTACAATGTAAAGCGCCTTGAGGCGACTGATGTTGTGATTTGGCGCTATATAAATAAAATTGAATTGAATTGAATTGCTGCAAAATGTGGTTCCACAACTTACTGAGTCACAGTGTGGTCCTTTTTTACAGCACTGCATAGAGTGAAACCTTTGAAGTTTACACACAACAGTACAGCAATGTCTTCTTCTTAACTGGAATAAAGTTTCTTGTACTTCTTAGACTTGTGTTCAGGTCAGAGGGCAGGACTGTTGTTCTTGGCAACGTCGCTCATGTAGTCTAAATAAACCTCATCGCTCAAGCAGCAGGTGGTCGGTTGTGGTTTTCAATCAGAAAAAGAACAGCATCCCCATCAGCTAGCATTTACTAACATGCTAAAATGGTAAATATCACATATATGTCGTTATAAACTTATGATAATATTACCTCGTCGTCTTGCTAATGTGTTAAACGACGAATGCTTGGTTTTGTTCTTCTTTCTAGAAGATCGACATTCAGAAGGCCAATCATTCACGCGGCACTCGAAACGACTCGCTGCTAGTAAAAATGTAAAAAGAATAGCAGCAAGGTTACGTAACGAGTAGGAGTAGGAGTAGGAGGGGTCATGTTCAGAGTAACGAAGGAGCGTGTGTGTTCAGCATCGTTACATGGAGTAGTCTTTGGGCAACAGAAGGGGTCTGTCTCACAGGGCAGTGAGCTGTATGAGCTTTGGCTGCACGGTGCATGGTAGCAGCATCGCTTTGTTGTTATTGCTTGCCATAAAAAATAAAAAATAAACTTTTTTAATTCCAGTTTGTTCTGCAACAAACATTGAATTTAAAATAAGAATAAGAGCGATATTTGCATGGGTTAGCTCAGAGCAGCTTTTTGTGTCAGGTGATGGACGATAGCTGCTATAACCCCGATAAAGACACGCTGATCTGTGGGTGGAAGAAATGCTGAAGCAACCGGGGGGAGACAGACGATCAGTTTGGAGTTGTGGTTGGGGCACGGCTTTAACCAGCAGTGTTAAGCCGTGCACTCGAAATAAACCAGCAGCTGTTTGTGTGAGTTTGTGTGTACGGTTATGTTGGCCTGAGAGAGAAATTGCCGTCCTCTCAGCACCACCAATACAGGGACACTTCAATTGTAGTAATGAAGCAGACCTGAGAGAGAAGCGCTTTTATCCTGCTCCATGGGGCTGGGATATCGTCCTGCAGCTGACTGTGGAGCGATACTGACCACTTAATGAAAAATATGTGTCCCAATGTGTTGTGTAATAGGTAGAAATTACTCACGTGAATACATTTCCACTGTTGGGATGACATTCCTGACAGTGCAGTTGCTGAAAAAGGTAAATGCTGTTGTGAATCCCCACATTTGGACAAACTAAACTCATCCCACCAGAAGAGCACGGCTACATGCACGTATCTTACATGTATCAGGTGCGATGTTATCCCTATAAATTTGTTACAAGTCTGTCAGCTGAGGTTTGAGTAACCATCAGAGTCAAAGTCACGGGTTTCCAAAGTGTTTCCGGTCAGGTTTGGGCAGCCAAATAAAGTTTTATGACATCGAGCATTTTACATCAGCATTTTTACTTTTGTTATACCTGTCAGCAAAATCAGCTCTGTATTTATGGAGCAACACTCATGTATGTACATTTACTGCCATTGGTATTCAGAGGTCACCAACTTTCAGCTGAGTCAATCACTACAGACCTCCAATCGTCACGTGGCCTTCAGATTAACCCGAGAACAGTGACGCTTCGTGGAACAGGTTTCCAAGCTTCAGCCAAGCCTTACATCACCAAGCACAATGCAAATCGTCATGTGCTGTGGTGGACAGCACGCCACAACTGGACTCTAGAGCAGCGGACACATGTTCCCTGGAGTGACAAATCACCATCTGGCAAGTCAATGAACGAGTCTGGGTTTGGTGGTTGCCAGGAGAACAGGACTTGTCTGCCTGCACTGCGTTTGGTGGATTATTTTGTGGCATTGTTGTTCAGTAGTTGGGCTTGACCTCTTAGTTCCAAAGAAAGGAACTCTTAATGCTTCAGCATACCAAGACGTTTTGGACAATTTCATGCTCCCAACTTTGTGGGAACAGTTTGGGGATGGCCCCCTTCCTGTTGCAACATGACTGCAACACCAGTGCACAAAGCAAGGTCCACAAAGACACGAATGCACTTCTGGAAGAATGGTCAAAAACTCCCATAAACACACTTCTAAATTGAAGAGGGCCTTCCCAGAAGAGTGGACGCTGCTGTAGCTGCAAAGGGTGGGCCGACATCACATTCAACTCTGTGGATTAAGAATGGGATGTCACTCAACTTCATATGCGTGTGAAGGCAGATGAGAGAATACTTTTGGCAGTATAGTGCGTATGAGATGGAAATGGCACAGAGAATTGTCCCCTGGGGAAGATCTCGTGAAGATCAGGAGAATTCTCCCATTGCAGCAGAAAATAATCAGCCTGATAAGAAGCCAGCATAGTATTCAGCGTGATTTACAAGGACATCGAAGTCACCTGTGATAAATTAGAATAGAGTTAGAATAGGAAATGTGCATGGCGTATATTTATACAGTCCTGTATTTTACATGTTTGCAGTGGGGCTGTATAGGCTGTCATTACTATAAAAAACGTAATGTAACTATAAATGTCATCAGATATCTGTGGAATTACTCTTTGTAGCGTTAACAATTTTTGTTAGCATTTTTGTAATGCTGCATGCACACTGGACCTCGGTAACCTGAAGCGCCTCTTTTGCTTGTACCTGTAGATATCCGGGAGACAGCTTTCGTTTACGCCATCACAGCCGCTGGTGTGACCCACTCTGTGACGCAGGCCTGCAGTATGGGAGACCTCCTGCAGTGTGGCTGTGAGGCGACCAGGAACAGACCGCCTCCAAAGCCGTCCTCCTCTGGGGATGGGGTCAAGTGGGAGTGGGGGGGCTGCGGAGATGACGTGGAGTTTGGTTATGAAAAGTCAAAGCAGTTTATGGATGCCAAGAGGAGGAAAGGCAAGAGTGACATCAGGACGCTCGTTGACCTGCACAACAACGAAGCTGGCAGACTGGTAAGCCCATTCACAAAGTTTCTGTTTGAATGTAGCAAAAACGCATGTTTCACCTGCTGGAAAGGTTCGACGATACTCTAAAAGGAGCAAAGGTGTCGGCTGTCCATTGGAATGCTCCTTTCCATTCCGTTAACACGCGCGAAAAGAGAAAGACGCCGCCTCCAGCCATATTTGTGTCGTGCCGTAAGCTGATATTCTAACAAGAATCGGGTTTCTGGAACAAAAAAACAAGAACGTGCCACACGCTTTGTTGTCAAGCCTCCGAGGCAGCCTTTCTACTGCCTTTGTAGAAGTTAAAAGTTCCTCTGCGCTGCTTTCACCAACGTGAGTGAATTACGACCATGACGGTCTTAATGCGCTACCAGCGACTGGAGAGTTTGCCGTCTTCACTTATAAGAAGAAGCCTGGCAAATCTTCCAGATCGCATTTCCTTGTCGCTGTTCGAGTTCATTGCAGAATTGTTGACAGATGCACAAGCAACACAGAATTATAAAGTTCACTTTAGTTGGGGTCAGCGGCAGGTAGAGAGGAAGAGAGGAGGGTTTTTGGGATGCAGTCCAATTGTAGCATTAGTGAACAAACTGTTTGAACATAGGAAGAAACTTGCACACGAATTCCCAGAGGTTGAGAAATAAGCGTGCTGTGATGCGCCCAAATGTCTGTTTATGTGCATGAATGCATGTCTACTTTTATACACATTTGTGTGCGTGTGTGTCTGTGTGTGATGGGTTAATTATGTGCATTATAAGTGAATGATCTGTTGTCAAGGCTTGTTAGATGTAGGAAGGCCAGAGGCAACATGGAGGGAGAGGGGGGGGGGCTGGGGAGTTAAATTCCTTCTGAATAGCGTCTGCTTTTATCTTACCTATCTATCAGTGTGCATGCGTGTGTGTATGATCCAGGGCCTTTGTCTGTCATATATCATGAAAACACAATAATAAATTCTTTTTTGGCGAATTTGTCATTTGTCAAAAGCAGCTGGGCTTCACTTCAGGGTACACTGTAGCTGTTTTTGTCCCCTTCTTTCTGCGTGATAAACCCTCTCCTCTTCTCTCTTTTTTCACCTGTCTGCCCTCTTTCACCTCTGTTTTCCCCTGCACCACCCAAAACCATAAACCCACACCCTCCTCCCTCTTTCCCCCGTTAGGCAGTAAAGCTCTACATGAGGACTGAGTGCAAGTGCCACGGACTGTCAGGCTCGTGCACGTTGCGCACGTGCTGGAAAAAGATGCCGCATTTCCGTGAAGTCGGCGACCGCCTGCTGGAGCGATTCAACGGTGCTTCCAAGGTGATGGGCGGCAATGACGGCAAGACCCTGATCCCTGTGGGCCAGAACATCAAACCTCCGGACAAGCAGGATCTGATCTACTCGGACGAGTCTCCGGATTTCTGCCTCGCAAATCGAAAAACAGGTTCGCTGGGAACAAAGGGGCGTATATGCAACAGCACAGCCATGGACATTAGCGGCTGTGATTTGTTGTGCTGCGAGCGAGGCTACCGGGAGGAAACGGTGGTGTTTGAGGAGAACTGCTTATGCCGTTTCCACTGGTGTTGTGTTGTCCAGTGCAAAAAGTGCATGGTTCGAAAAGAGCTTAGTCTCTGTCACTGATGAACTAAAGTTTAAAGTAGTCAAATTACTTTGTTAATTACGACTACTTTTGTTACTTTTTGAAGTTCCTGCTTTAGTTTGGGTAGTGTTTCCATCTTTCAGTCAGAAGTTGCCCCATGGAAACAATGCCTTATCCTCCTTCCAGCTGCAGTTCAACAACATTGCTTAGTAGGAGACGCTTTAATTCTGCGATATTCTGTAGGGTAATAAGAAGATCAAGGACCTCACTGTGGCCCATATTCCATTCCAGTGCATTGTACGTTGACATGTGCTCATAGACTTACTGTTATCTAACAGTGTAATGCTCATAGACTTGACGTAAAAGATGGACGTAGCCTCCGGATCTAAAGAGTGAAGGAAATGCAAAAGTGCCTTAAACCTGCTTTAATTCCAAACACCAGCAGGGGGCGACTCCCCTGTATGCAAATGTATTTGCGATTTTTATAGTCTCAGTTGCCATTTTCAAGTCTTCCTCAATAAAGTGTGATTTTCAGTTTGTAAATGATGGCCTCGCTTCAGATCAAATTGACAGTAAAGCGGGACTTTTGTGAGTGACAAGTCATCCCCATATGAACATGCGAATGGGGAACGTTTTGGTGGCTACACCCATCTTTCATATATATTCCGTCTTATCACGTGTAATCATATTCTCGAGTTTGCCAAAATCTGTATCTCAGTTATTGTAACTGCAGCAAAACCACATACAGTGGAACCCCAGGTTACGAGTTTAATCCGTTCCAGAACCGAGCTCGGAACCCGATCGAATTTTTCCCATTTAAATTAATGGAAATGAGATTAATCCGTTCCAGCCCTCCCAAAAAGTCCCCAAAATATCATAAATAATGAAAAAAACCAAACATGTTTTTAAATAAGAAACAAACATCATAATACTGTATTAGTAAATATAGTTAAATAAAAGATAAACCAACTTAAGCAAATATAACCTTACCTTGGTGGCAGACGATTGCAGTTAACGGAGAGCGGCTGAGGAAGGAGGGAGGAGGAGGCACGATTCGTACGGTACACGTACGGTAAAACTAAAACAACACTTTCTTAACTGTCTGTATGTACAGAACTAAAATTGCACTTTCTTAACTGTACGGACGGACGGACGGACGTGAGTCAAGCAGGTGTCGTCATAAAGGGATAAGTCTTGAAACGGCTCTGGGTAGAAGTTTCCGAGTAAGAAAGGCGAAGCGGAAACTAGCGGCTGTTATATTCTGGTC
>VURO01022906.1:0-19321 GCA_015108175.1 Pelvicachromis taeniatus
CTGCATGGCTGCATAGTACTTGTTATTATGGTCTACTTGGCATCTCACCTCAGACTGTGTCCCACAGTATGAGTGATTTTTGGGTGTGAGGTCTGGGATGACAAAGCGGTAGTAACCTGGGCTGTGTATTCCATTGTAACAGACTCCACCGAGAGACAAGTGTTCAATCTCCCACCCGTAAGGACACTCTGGGACGTTGGCAATTATGGCGTTAGGGAAACATGACACCATAACGTAATCTGAAGTAAAATGAAAATAAAAGGAGAATATTATACACTGTACCTTACAGTTAATTTAATCATACTGTGACAGTAGTGGTTATGAATTCCTTCTTTGTTTTTCCTCTTGAGTTTTATTCACATTAAAGAATTAAAAGTTTTTGTCATGATTCTCATATATGTATGCAAATAACTCATATAAATCATGGTTTTATGATGCATGGTGATTTTTTGACCAAAAAAATCAACAAATTAAATGCTATACAGGTCATGATGCATAAGCATGTCAAATACATACTCATCTTTGTGTCAGAGTGTTGTTACCTGCTTTTTGGGGAATGCATGACCACGCAACAGGCAGCAGCATTAACAGTGCACTGACAAAAGCCATAGTGTGATGCTGCAGAGAAATTCAAGAATTATCAATAACAGGATAATGTGTAAAGTAAGTATGAAAAAATGCCACTTACCTGACAGAAGTAATGTCTTCAACCACCTTGAGGTCAGAGGTTCCTCATGGCTCTTTAGCAGTTTACCTGGAGTAGTGACTCAAGAGCTAACAACTCTTGATAACTTGGGGAGGGATTTTATACTATCACAGGTAAGCCTAATCAACTTTCACCCATTCTCCTATCTCCACTTTTTCCCTTGCAGGACAGGTTTAAGAGCTCTATTGTCAGCTACTCACAAAAGCTCTCTGTCCTGCTCAGACATTGACTTTCAAATGACCAAAGTCTCAAAGGATTAGCTCTCAGGGTTGTAGAGCCCCGTGTTCTAGACATTAGCAAATAGAAAATCCTTAAATTTCTTCAGTGAAAACTATTAGTTTTTGACTAGTACAAAAATTAAAGCGAGTCTCCTTATTTGTGATCAGTGTTGCTATTGTTGCAAAGCTAATACTAACATCATACGCATAGATGCGTGTTAGCAAGTAAGCTAACACGCAAATTAAGCCCATCTGACCAAAACAACACGAGTTATATACCCAGTAGAGTCGTCATTGACTCATTTGATTTGTGGTATGACCTTCATGTGGTTTTGGGGATTAAAACTATACATTGGTACCAATGGTTTTGGACACTACTTTTTGGACACTACTTTTTGGAGTTTACCTGCTAGCATGTTGGTTTACTTTAGCCAAACGTTATCGCCTGTAGGTGAAAGGGGAAAGCTCAGCTAAGGTAGACTACTAAGCTGCATTCTTAAAATGTTAGGACTGAAGACACACATATCTACTAAATAACACTAAGTAACTTATAAAATGCTCAAAATTCACTTGTTTGGTTGGTTGTACTTTGCAGGAAGTGGTATCTTTGTCACATTATTTGTTAAAGTTTTCCAAAAAACACCAATCTTGAGTTGTCAAATAGGACTTCACAAACCAATGGCAACATCACAGTGGCTACATCCACCTTTTGTACCATCTGTTAACAATAGTGGCCACGCCTTTAACTCCTGGTAACTGCCTGGTAACATGGATAGATTATAATATACTATAATGTACTGCTGCTGGGCAGGTAACGCTTGTAAATAAATAACTTCAGATAGTTATAGATAGATAGGTTTTCCAATACACATCAGGAGAATATTTACAGCATGTTTTAATACCAGTGAAAGATATTTAGAATAGAATCTGGAGTAAAAAGAGAAATAGGCAGTTCAGTAAAATGTCTTCAAATTCTAAACTGGTTTTCTTTCCTTTTACGCTGGAGGACAAAGCATTTGCAATTAGAAAACCGTTTAAGAAGCTAAAAAGTGCAAACAGACATGTATAGATACCGCCAAAATGTGATGTTGACTGTGAGACGTGCCGGCCTACAATGGTAACTACTGTTCTTAAGTGGAGATGACAGGCCACTGTTTTGCACCATTCGGCAGTATAAGGTTTCTCAAAGTCTTGTGCTATTAGATATCGCTTTTGTCTCGTTTGCCTTTCTTATGTGTGTGAAACGTGTGTTCTCACTGGCAGGTTTATAACAGTCACACTGGCTTTTCCTGAATCCTTAGTAACTCTAGTTGTGATTAGTGTCTGTGCATTATTTCTGGTTCAAATTCTTCTTTGCTTTTTACATTCTGTTTGTTCATAAAATCAGAAGGTTTGTCAGAAAAGACACACTGATGCCTTAATAAAACATCCTAAGACTTTCCAATCTTTCTTGTCACGAGGCTCTATTCACAGCACCAAATGCCTCCTTGCAAAGACTTAACGATAAGCTCTGTAACATGATAGCAAAGAGGTTAGACACTAATGTCCTTCACAGAACAATTCAAGTCACCATGAAGGGGCAAACTGTGGACGATTAGCATGTGAATGGCCCGACGGGAATTTGTAAGGCGTAGTCCGAGGTAGATACTGATCTAAGAACGGGTCAGGGGACAGCTAGCATTACAGCATCTGGTGATGCTAACAATTAGGAGTTGCAAGATTTCTTCATATTATGTAACTGCTTCCTGTGGTCCAAGAAACGTGGTCAGAGCAAGACAGACTCTGTCTTCATAACACTGCACAGTCGACTTGGTGCTTTAAAGGAATACTGCACCTAAATCTTTTCAGTATTAACCGCTTAATGCCTGTCATATTTGACACATGAGTTTTTGAGACTTCCAATCCAACTTTATTTATAGAGCCCTTTATAAACAACATGGTTGACCAAAGTGCTTCCCAGTAAAAACTTCTACATCATCAAATCTAAATAAAATTGAACAATAGATTATTAGCCATTGTAAAAGAAAACATTAAAACTCATATATCCCCAAATAATATTTAATTTTGTTTTTTTTTTTCAAGAACTTGTAAGAAGGTTCAATAAACAATTTTTGGCAATTATTTTATAATTCAGTTTTTAGACAGTTAACTATAAAAACATGCAATTTACTATAAAGTCAGCTTTGTAGTAAGGAAGATCACAACATTTCGAATAATAGTGACTTTATTTTCAGAAAATGTATAATTCTGGTGCTACTTCTCATTTTTACAATATTTAATTACCTTCTTTATCTCGATGTTAGTTAGTAAAATTCTCCAAAATCCGTCTTTTGATTTGAAAAGATTGTTTGTCTGTAACGTCTGGATTATATGAATGTTTTACATTTGTGTGTGTTTCTAATGTTTTCTGTGTGCGCAGAAACTTTGACACATTAACCATATGTTTTGATTAGTGATTGGGAATGATCTTGGAAACTTTAAAATGAAGAAACTATGATCAAGTTTTTATGAAACACATATTATAATCATTTGTTTTGGAAAACCTTTTCTTTAATTTATGCTTAAAACTTAAAGCATTTCAGACATTTAGAGAAAGAAAGATCAGGAAATGATCATGATGAAGATTTTGGACAAGACACTAGCTGTGTTGAGCCCAGGTACATACAGTAGTGCTTTTTGTCAAAATTTACAAAATGAAATCTAAAAAAACAATCTTGCTTTAAGTCTCTAATAAGAGCAAATAACAATACAGCATATTTAGAAATATATACATTTAAATATATACAGTATATTTACACAGTAAATAGCACTTCTATCGGTAATGTATCAACGGTTGGGCACTTGACAGGTCCAGCTTGTTCGTTCTGGCTGGTATATAAACTCCCTCCTGGAAGACAAACAAACTCAAGTTAGTTTTTGCAAGTAGAAATTATTTTAGGCAAATCGAACCCTGATTACAATATATTACTGAGTTGTAGTTATTGCCATATTGAATGAAAGAAAAAGGCTCTTAAAGCTTGCTGTTACTAAGGCTGTAGATCAGTAGACAATCATACACTGCACATAATGCAAACATACAAATTTACATTACAGTGTACAACAACTTTTCTGAGTTGTTTCTTTTGCTGTCTTAGCTAAAGGCTTTTTCATTTTTCCATCTTTGAACATTGTCTATATTTCATCTGTAAAATGTATTGTGGAACTTGTTGTATGTCAAAGACCTTTTTATTACAAGTGAACATTTCCAGTATAAATAAAAAAAACTCTAAACCTCCTTAGTTTGTAAAAGTCTAAAAAGACACAATATAACAACATTGCAAGAAATATAAGAAGGTGACCTTTTTATGTTAGGACCGAATCAAATATCTACAGTTGTACAAACAGAGAGGCTGGGAAGCTTTCCAGAAAGTTATTTGCACTTTCACTAATAGAACAAATGCCTAAATGGCGTTCAAGGGAGATTGCCTAAAAAATCCCGAAAGCCAGCACGATTGTGTAGAATTCAAGGAACAAAGTTTGAGATAACAAAGTGATATAATTGTGCCTGCCACTTGCCTAATCTTTTGCAATAAAATCTAGATAACAAAGACCCCAAAACTTCCCATTGGTTAGTCCATGGAACTAAAAGCTTTGGAGTGGATATTGATATCAGTTACTTTAGTGAACCCTTTGCTTGTTGAGTAAAAAATCTGATGATGAAAATAAGTGTTTGCAGTACTTACTCTCTCTGTAGCTTTCCACTGCTTTCACGACAAAGTAAGCCGTCATCACACGGACAAATCTGGTTGATGCTGAATGCCAGGCCACCATCAGGCACATAACAGCTCTCGTCACGCGTCAGTCTTCTTTTGCACACATGCTCACCATGATGCCGGGCACAACACATGGATGCTCCACAGTCTCTGTCAACTTTACACCTGGCACCTGGATCAAGGAAACACTGGTCACTTCTGTCCTCGCTTGAGGAAAAATGTTGAAATTTAAAAAATTTGGTTACATTTGCTGGCCCACCCTTACCCTCTTGTCCATCAGGGATACTCCGGTGGCACTTCCCAAACATGCAGCTAAGTCCACGAACGCATTGCGTATCTCTCCGACAGTAATGACCCTCCCCTCTCAGAGGCACGCAAAGGCCAAAGTGACGATCACATGAGAAACCCCTTCCACATGCTCTGTCGTGGTCACATGCAGCCTGAAGAAAAGGGAAATCATTGCAAACTTTGCCTGGAAATTTTAACCCAGTTTAAGACAGACGTGCCATTTTGCTCTCATACTTTTTCCTTTGATGGCAAATGATTCTGTAAATTCAAACAAAATAATTATCTCCACTTTCTTACCGTGACTGGTTTGGCAACAGGAGCGCTTTGCCGGAGTGCTTTTGCTCCTTCTTTGGGAGGACTGTGGGGCATGTTCAGCATCCAGGCCCATATACGTGCTTCTGTCCCATAAAAGGACAGACACAAGCAAACCAACCACAGATTTCCAAACATCTCCAAAATGCACAAAAAGAATTAATAAAAAATGAACAACGATTAGCTTTAAAAAGAGAAAGCAAGGAAACCTCCAAGACAAAATCCAGAGCTTAAAAGTACAAGGCAAAGTGTAGACAGTCAGTACTAAAGGTATCCATGCAGTGACAGTGGCTCACTCTTCTGGTTTGACTTTTATAGGTCAGAAGGACTTAACCTCCCCCCCACCAGGCTGTTTGTCCAAACAACAGAGTAGGAGGAGACAATTAGTTGTTAATGGATTAACTAAATTGTTGGGGTCACCCCCTGCAGTCAGAAAATAGTGGCAAAATGGCCATTCATGGAGTGGGGAGAAAGGGAATGAGGAGAGATGGGACACTGAGGGGATGGGTGGTGATGGACTGACAACAGTTTCACACAATAGAGCCAAGACAAGCACCACCTTCACGTGATTATCTCGACCGGAAAAACAAACGAGCAGGACAAAAGCAGACAAATTAATGACATGTTTCACTGCTCTCTGACAAGTAGAGCAGTCACTACAAGTCTTGACCCCAAAGACTGGGCAAACACTCCTGGCCCCGACCTCGACTGTCCTGATAGCCCCTACCCTATCCCACTTCAGACCCCATGCTGTGAGCAATTTGGAGAAGTGCACCCTGCGGATGAACCCTGATCTCATTAAATGTAATTACCATCAGGAGGAGAGGGGAGACGAGGTGCTGTAGGGAAACAAAAAGAATATTTTTTTTCACATTGTTGTCCTTGAATCTTTATACACGACAAGCAGGAATTTGATCACATAAAATTTTCATTGTCTATAAATAAAGGTATGATAATAACTGACATGTCCTGAACAGCAACAACAATCTAATAGTTTTAAGTATTTTATATACAAAAAGTCTGTGTTTTAAATCATTTCATTATGCTTTATTAAAATCATATGCAATAACAGATCACTACAAAAGCAAAATTCAAAGCAGTCACAGTGACGAAAAGAGCTTAAACTCCCCCACGATGACCACGTCTGACAATTTCAGCTCCTTCTTGTACTGTTCTGACTCCTGCAAC
This sequence comes from Pelvicachromis taeniatus, assembly GCA_015108175.1. Lineage (NCBI taxonomy): Eukaryota > Metazoa > Chordata > Actinopteri > Cichliformes > Cichlidae > Pelvicachromis > Pelvicachromis taeniatus. The sequence continues at coordinate 6,465 of VURO01022906.1, forward strand.
AAACATTTGTATAATACTGTGAGACATAGTGGTTTTTACACATATAGATACAGATAATTCTAGTCAGTTATTAAAAGTAGGATGATATTAGAGTCTCCTTTATGCCCTCAGCAATCATACATAAGTGTGGTCAGAAAAGAGCAAGTAAAAATATAGCAGTGTTCTTCTTAAGTAGTGTCCTCACAGATGTAAAGGTTACCTATGCACTTAAAGCCCATAGCATCACCAATGGTGGTTTCTGATTCAAATGATCGTGTCTCCGTGATTTCAAAGCACACTCCTCATCTACAGCGTGGTTCACTGAAGTGTTTTTGAGTCCATATGATGATGTCCAGGACAGAGTCTGTTTTTAATAAAGTACTGACTGAGAGCTTCAAAGACTACTCAGTAATGATTGAGGGCTTTGTCCCAATGCATCCAGAGTTTTCTCCAGTCCCTCTAAATCTTAATTATATTATGAACCATCAGTGATGAAATGTAATTTTATATTCAGAAACAGTCATCTTCAATTGCTGAACAATTTGCACTGCACAGGCTTCACAGAATGGAAGCCCTCCCCATTTTTACTTCTTAAAAGACTCTTTTTTTCTGGGATCCTCTTTCATATCCATTTGGGTTCCACAAGATGTTTTATAGGCATTATAAAACATTTTCACTCTTTTGTTTCCCCTGTGCAGACCTTTATAAAACATTTTTCTTGTATCAAAAATAAATTAAGCATGTATATATTTTCAAAAACATAAAATTTCAAATTTTTCACTTTTTAAAATTTGCAATGGTACACAGCATCCCATCTTTTTTTGGAAATGGGATTTGGCTCTTTGTTGTGCTTGGATGAATGTAGTCATAGCTTACACCTTGATTAATGAGCTGCATAGCATGCGGTCACTTCAAGCCCACGCAGACCCTCTGTCTCACTCACGAGCCTCCAGGCCAGCATAAAACCCGCCACGTAACGTCTCTTCAACTAGACAACATCTTGTATTGTCTATAATCATAATTAATGCACCTTGTATGGAGGGCTTTATCTATCATTACCGTTAGGTATTTCTTACTCAGACTGAGGTGCCTGAATAATTGTCACTAATTTACATTTTCTAAGTGGCAGACAGCCCAGATCAGATACACAGATATTGCAGTCTGTGACTAGCTCCTTATCCTTATCAAAACAGAGTAACACAGACTAATGACACAGTTAGTGGGCACAATAGTAGCAATTAGCAATGTGTAAATAAGTACTGTGTCAGGGTTATGCAGCCTTTGGAGCAGTCTAATCATTTTGACTGTTTTATTGAGTAGTAAGAGGTAATACAAGGGACGCATTAATGAGAGAAAGAAACAATATCATCCATTTAAATCAATGACAGCTAGATTTATCGTACTGATCAGTTTTCTGTTCATTACTGGTGTAAAAGATTAAAATAATTCTAAATTATAGGCTACATCAAAGCTAAAATCGGGTTCTATTTGGTTAAGTTTAGTAGATGTCTACGTGATGCCTAGCTGTCGTTTAAAAAATGTTAACATGTTATGTATGTGTGTTTTTTTTTTTAAACACACCCGACTGACCTCTTATTTGGCTGTGACAAATAAGAACCACAAAGCTACATAATGTCTATTCCATGTATGCAGACTAGTAATTTCAGATGGTGATTTTCTTTTGTGAAAAATATCCATGTTCTTACGCCATTTCTGTTAAACAGCATCGGACCTTAAATTCTGTTTCTCATGAAGTTATGTCTCCTTATGGGTTTCATGGTAACAGAGGCAGGGGAACTGGTAAGCAGTGTTGCCTCTTTGGATGAAGGTGCTGGGTCAGATGATAAAGAAGGGGCACACTGAAATAATGTCAAGGGATGCAAAGGTACAAATGATTTATTTTAAGACTGTGCATCATTTATTTTCGGTCACCACGGTGATTATGTAGACCAGGGTGAAAAGATATACCAACTGTTGCCGATAAAAACATGAGAAGGGTAATGCTTAAAGGCAGGGGCAATTCATTTCCTCCACGTGTGAAACTAGGATTGTTGCGGTGGGATGCACCAATAAGCTTATAAAGAGACAAAATTAATATTGAGCACAACTGGGCTCAGCGTAATGATTATCATTAGTCTTTAAGCTGATTTGTTTCTCTGTTTGCTTTGGTTTGAAGTAGAAATGAAAATTGTCAATCATAAAAACAAAGGGGTTAGATTTAAATGTGTTGGTTGTCTGATGAGTTTGCAGAAGTAAAGATGTCGTTTTGCCTTTCAAATAAAATCTGTGGTAAAATGATACCTTTTCATTAAATATACTATATTATATTAATGTTATATATTTTCTTTAAAAAAAAAAAACTTTTTAGCAAAATCCGAATATTAGGTAGGTGTCATCGTTTTAATGTCTTTTTTATTTTAGAGCTTGCAGTCTCATCATATCATTATCAACTTTTAAAGCGAGTCACACATCTACATATTCATCCCTCCAAGATTCACAGGACTGCATTTTGCATCATGATTACAGTTTAAACTTCACCCACTCCCTCCTCTTATCATTCTTTTACAAAAACACATTGTTATACATTTGTACTTACAGTAAGTTATCACCCTGGTTATTTACCCAATGCAATGGTAGATAACTGTGTCTCTACGGTCCTCAACATGTTTGCCCTGTGTTAATGACTCTGCTAATGACGCTTGTAATGCATGTAAAGAATCAACATCGCTGTTGGTCGTGCAATTAGGGATTAACAGAAGCAATAGGCAAGCTGAGGTCTGCCCATTGTAATGGGCCCCCCCCACCCCTCCAACACCTCCACCACCACCATGGGGAGCTGTGAATGGTGGCGGTTATGACGAGTCTTCATTCCCACTTCCAAGAAAACACTCAGTGCAAGATGGATGGAAAATTTGGAAAAGTCCCTTAGACTGCATGTTTATTCAGGTCAGTGGAAAACATTTCGTTTCAGCGTTACTGAAATTACAGTGTTTGGTGTCAGATGATAGCAGGCCTTCATGGTAATAAATATTTATAGACCCGGAAAGGCAAAAGCAAGTTGTGCTACATCAGCTGTGTTATTTGTTCTTCTGTTAGCTGCTTGTTTTGTGACAACTGGAGAGTCGAAACCTTATGGACAATAAAATCAGTTAGTGGGTGTTGTTTGATTGAAAACTTTCAGAATTGATTTTGCGTTGTTCACCAGTAGTTACGATAAAAAAAAAAGTTTTTAACTGCATTGAGAGAGACTTGTAAATCAAGAGTAATATAGATGCAATAGTGATAAATTGTGTGAGAGAATAAATAACTAAACATAAATTATGAATAAAAGCTCAACACAACATAGTGGTAATATGTCAAGCAAAAACTTTATGTTACTTAAAATCTCAAAGATTCCAGATTGAAATGCATAAAACAGATTTCATACATCTCTCTGAGTTTAAGAATTTTTTTAACATGAAGCTGTTAAACTCCACGTGCATCCTTTCAATTATTGTGCTTTAGTAATGATACAAATAGGAAAAACAGGCACATGTTGCACATTCATAAATGATTAAACTTCTGATCAAATCCATTAGGTTTACAAGAAACTGTCAGTCAAACACAATCCATTATTGCCACAGACTAAAGACAGAAAAGGCCAATTCAGCTGGCTGAATGGCCAGGTCATACCCAAGGCATGTGTGGCTATGCTAAGTGGGAGTTTTCCCCTCATAGCTCTGACATTTGCTGCCCAAGGATTTGCGAAAAATAGCATCTTGTTTATTTGCAGTTTATGCATCAGAAACTTCATGGTTAGTTTTTCCTTTGCTGCGTCACATATGTGTAATCCTGTGATCCACTAGCATGGATCAAATCATTGTATGCACTCTAGGCAGTGGTAACAGTGAGTCCATTATTGTCCGACTCTTCAGTTTCTCTCTACAATGTGTAGTGACTGATTTATTAAAGCTCATTTTGATTGAACAGGAAACAACTTAGCTGTGCACTTTTTCTCTCAGGGATTGTTGGAGACCATAGGTTTAAATGACCTTCTATTTATGAAAATGAACACTTGAATGAATATCAGCATCACTGTTTGCTGGATGTGGAAGTTTCACAGACATTAGAAGCTCCCTAAAGCTTGTAAAAGCTATAAGCCATGCAAATACCTAAAAACACAAGACGTAGCATTCAATGACTTTCTTCTGCAAAATGTTTGGATATCTGGTTATCAATTCCTTGAAATAGTGGTCCTTGCAGTTTGGATGCTGAGCTGTGTGTTGAGTGGTTGCTGATGTTTCTTATGTTTGTAGGATTGTGTTTATGATGCGGCTCTGTTTAGCTCCCCCTTCATCTAGCTCACTCATTGTCAGAAGTGGTTTCCTCAACTTGATTTGATGAGTTTAAGAGCTTTGAAGGGGTTCTCTGCCATTCTTTTTTACTTACTTAATTTCCCTGTTTTGTATAGCGATACAAAGCTTAACATTGTTCTGTTTGTTGGGCTGTTGTGGGGAGGGGGGGGCATCCATGTTTTCTCTTATCATCTTGGCTGTTTTGTAATCTTAAAGCTACAGACATGTTTTCTTTATTTGGCCAACATCATGTAACCCTTAAAGGATGAATGGACTTTTTTTTTAGATTAGACATTTGGATGGAAGTTGATAATCTAAAAAAAAAAAGTCCATTGATAAATGCAATGATATTCATCCAATTTGTCCTCCAGGAACAATATAAGAAGTGTGAACAGAAAGTGTACAGGTGTCACCCCCACGCTGTGAATCTGGCTGCATCCCTGTAGCACAGTGTGTTCCTATCAAAGTGTTCTTTCCAGGCCTTAGATCTAAATTGAGGTCACAATTTAAAATGAAGTGCTAGAAATGCCTTAAAGCCTTTCCTCAGTGTTTGTGGGCAGGCAATTCACACCTGGAGCAAGCAGGGCCGAGGTTATATGCTGCTTTGCATGAAGTGAAGTCAGCAGTGAAATGAAGCCAGTAGATGTTAACAAGTAGAAGACTGCTGCCGGGACTGAGATAGGATTAAAGGTGTGCTCACATCAGTACACAAATACGTGTTTAAAAATCTAACATAAAATAATACAAAGTAAAGTTTGTATTACTAGTGAAGTTAAAGGTAGTAAATAGACAATTGATGAAGTAATGTCTAGTCATTAATTGTATTCTCTAAAAAGTGAGAGCTCTTTATTATTGGTGACACAAATGTTATTTCTAAGGTAATGGCTCCTATGTTTAGTTCCAGGCTCTTTGTAAATAAGATGACTTTCTATGCTTTAATTCAATACAGAATACAGGAACTTTAAAGGGTGATGTGAGGAAAAAAATAATCTTGAATTTGACTCATTTTGAAATCGACTAATACGATATATGCCGAGCTGAAGGATTCCCAAAAACATGACATGTAAGCCTGCCTCTGTGACTCAACCAGTTCCACATCTGTCCGTTATGATGGCTAATATAGAGTGACAGTAATCCTGCAAAGACGCATATTTGACAGGGACATGTTGTGCTAAACTTCATAATAGTATTATGTCAGCCTTGTTTTGGATCCATAAAACTAAATAAACCCCCACCTTAACACTAAAAATAACCTCAAGTGAACCAAACGTGTGTTTATTTTGTCGTTAGATCTTTGAAGTACATTCCGAGACAGGTTTAAATAATCTTCTCTATAACCTGTTTTCAATTGGAACAAGACCTAATAGTGCGATTCCTTCTATAATGGGAAACAGGTTTGCTTTCTTTGTGCCAGTTTTAGGGGTTTTTATTATTAAAATGGGAAAAGAAGCAAAGGGGAAGAAGAGAATACTGAACAAGGGTCATTGGTGTCCAAAACTGTGGTTAATATTAGTTAAATATCTTATAAAGGCACCTAACATGCTTATAATTGGACCAGAAAACATCCACTTTTTAAACCAGTGTAAACTATGTCGAAATAGGCACCTCTGTAACATCTTCACTGTATTTTGGTATACATATCATAAGTTTCTTAAACTTTACTGGTCTATCTTGCAAAAGATTTTCCCCTAATTTGGTGTAGAGCTGCCTAACACATCCCTTCAAAAGGGTTAAGATCTTAAAACTCTGTGTCATTGTTCACCTTGTCTGCCAGGTGTGGGATATACCTTTTCTCTCTCATCCCTGTTTGTGTGAGTGTGGATATGATTGGCTATTGACTTACACTAGATTGCCAAAATTATTAGCTTAAGTGACTTTTAAGTGACAGCTTCAACTCTTCTGAGAAGGCTTTCTACAAGGTTTAGGAGTGTGTTTATGGGAAAACATTTTTTAAATTATTCTTCCAGAAGCGCATTTGTGAGGTCAAACACTGATTTTGGACGAGAAGACCTGGCTCGCAGTCTCTGTTCTAATTAATCCCAAGGGTGTTCTGTCGGGTTGAGGTCAGGTCTCTGTGCCGGCCAGTCAAGTTCTTCCACACCAAACTCGCTCATCCATGTCTTTATGGACCTTGCTTTGCGCACCAGTGCGCAGTCATGTTGGATCTGTAAGATGCCGTCTCTAAACTGTTCCCATGAAGCTGGGAGCATGAAACTGTCCAAAATGTCTTGTTATGCTAAAGCATTAAAAGTTCCTTTCACTGGAACTAAGAGGCCAAGACCAACTTCTTAAAAACAACCCCACGCCATAATCCTATTTCACCAAGTTTTATACTTGGCACAATGCAGTCAGACAAATACCGTTCTCATGGAAACCACCAAACCAAGACAGAGAAGCGTGGTTTGTTACTCCGAAGAACACGTGACCCAATCCTTTAGACTCCAGTGGTGGCGTGCTTTACACCACTTCATCCAACACCTTGCATTGCACTTGGTGATGTAAGGCTTGCAGCTTCTTGGCTATGGAAACCCATTCTATGAAGCTCTCCACGTGCTGTTCTTGAACTAATCTGAAGGCCACATAAAGTTTGGAGTGCTGTAATAACGGACTCTGCAGAAAGTTGATGAACTCACTATGTACCTCACTATCTGCTGACTCCATTTTACAGAGCCCACCAGAGTTTCTGTCATTCCCACTTTGTTATAATACCACTAGGAGCTATTTATTAGTGAGGAAAATTAATTACTGGACTTATTGCACAGGTGGCATCCAATCATGGTACAATGATGGGATTCAATAAGCTCCTGGGACCTCACAAATGTTTGTAGAAGCAGGTTGCATGCCTAGGTGCTTACTTTTATACATCTCTGGCCATGGAAATGATTGGAAAACCTGAATTCAGTGATTTTAATGGATCAGTAAATGCTAACCTAAAAACTAACCTGGATCAGAGGCTGGATCAGAGGCTGTCGACATATCTGCTTAAGCACTTTTTTCTGCTCTCTTGCCATTAATACCTGCAACATCCTTACCTGCTTTCAGTTCCTGTAATATACATACCTGCTTAAAGTACTAACTGCATACTTAACTATTCACTAAACGCATTAAATATTTACCTATTATCAGGTGTCTTTATACTCAGCTAACCTTTTTTCTTGGACCATTTCAAAGACAATTGATGGCCTGTATTTGTATAGCGCTTTCTTCTTCTTTGGGGTCCGTAAGGACCCCAAAGCGCTTCACACTACATTCAGTCATTCACCCATTCACACACACATTCACACACTGGTGATGGCAAGCTACATTGTAGCCACAGCTGCCCTGGGGCGCACTGACAGAGGTGAGGCTGCCGGACACAGGCGCCACCGGGCCCTCTGACCATCACCAGTAGGCAAACATGGGGTTAGTATCTTGCCCAAGAATACTTGGCATATAGACTGGAGGAGCCTGGGATCGAAACACCGACCTTCAGGTGATCTTCTTGATGTGTCTGGTGCTTGACTGTAGGTAACACTGAACCATGATGCTGTGCCCATGGATAGCGATCATATAATCTTCTTTTACTGATTGCAGAGTAGCGGCTTCTAGAGGGACGCAGCAATGTGATAACCACATGTAGTGGTTATAACCACGTGTAGTGGTTATCACATTGGGTTTGAGAACCCAAGCACATTGCTTTGTGGGAGTTGGGAAAATTTTAGTGGCAGAAAAATCAAAACAACCAGATTCTAATTACTGATGGATTTCTTGTGGCAGTCGTATCCAAAGTAAGTCAAACATACCAGTGGTCCCAACTTTAAACCCTGCAATTTTGCAGTGCCGTGCCAGTGTCAGTGTTTTGGCACCAACACCAATCTTTTTCTGTGAAAATGTGTGGATCCAGTTCTAGATTGGGCACCAGTAAAAATATCTATTTGTAAAAGTAGCTTTACAAAGCCCACGAATAATAAACAACTCACAACAACCAGAAGAAACCAAAAGAAGAGGCCAACACACAAGTGCCAAATCTGCAGTTCCTGGATTGGCCACTTGAGGCTGACTCCATGACTCCATATGGCTCCCAAGTAAAAATGTTTAGTTTAACAGCATTAAAAATACTGTTCACAACCTGGTACAAGCAGACTATTGCTAATTCCCTTATTCATAACAACCGCATGGTCGGTAGATTTCTTATAACTCAGTTTTACTAAAGATTTAATAACGCTAAGAAAAACGTCAGGGGCATGGTTGACAGGTATGCCGAAACCTGGTATTGGCTGCTGTCTGTGCCCTCCGCTAACTCAAGTCAGTAAACTAAACTGTTTCTCCACCTTTGTTTTTGGCATCTTTAATGGAATTATCCGACAAACAATATGCTGTGCTGTGTAACAGACTGTCCATAAGGTTCTTCAGATTACGTCAGTAAAATTCTAGTATTTATTAGTATGCTAGCTTGCACTTATTAGCAAATCTCCGCTGTGCACCTGAACATTTTACAAATGCAGCTTACTAACCAAGTCTGCTAGAGTAAGTTGATTACTTCAAATTGTCATTCTCCAACCTGAATAAAGTTAGTTTTAACATTTTATTATCTAATACCTTTAAGTAATTAATGTCTAGTGTTTCAAGAATCAGTGTGACTAAAGTTAAAAACTCAAATATGTATGGTATAAAACACTGATGTACACCATTCTCATTAATGCAGCAAACGTTGTGTTGATCACATTTGTTTTGTTGTTCTTTTTTCTTTTCTTTTTTTTTTAAACAGTTCACAGAATTTTAAAACATTATGAGTTGGGTGGAAATTCTCATATTTGGCAAACATTTGTATGTTGTAACATCAGTGAATGCACTTTTAATGAACTTCTCCCATCGATCGGCAAAATAAACAGTATCTTAATTAATCATGTGGAACAAATTTACCGGCTTACTGGACCTATAAAAACAGTCAAACTTCCTGCTCTACAGTCACTGTGTCTGCGTATTGAAACAGAGGAAAACAAAACATTGTGTAAGTTTATGGGGGAATCAGAAGGCAGGTCATATTTTAAGCATAATTCTCCCCGCAAAGGATCAGAGTGTGTTGGATCATTTTCAGCCAGATCCAGCGGCTCATCTTCATCCAACATCTTGTTCCAATTGATGACAAATGCACTCATTTAACATTCTGTCAGGCGTGAAACACATTTTGGTTTAGCTCTTTTAGTTTAGTCAAGCTAAACCTCTTTCACCTTTCATCTAAAGTTTTGACCTAATTATGCTACTTTGTGAATAACCAAGGAGTCAAATGAGGAGGAACCCAACATAGACACATAGAAAAGATATAAGAAAAACTAAAAAAATTAAAAAATATCCTATACAACATGCTTAAAGTAAGCCGACCACACATGTGTACATGCAAATCTGCTGTATTTGTTTTATGCACCAAAATATAATGTGCATATTCTGGTTAAAAAAAAAGAAAGAAGGAATTTGCACGTTTCAACATTTATAATATATATGCAAGAATTTAACAAGGTCTACTCTACAAAGAACCACACGATGTCCTCCTACCAGGATTATCTGTTGGGGAATATCAAGGCATAAGGAATAACATAGGAGGAAAATATAGGGGGGGGGCGTTAACTGATCATTTCAGAAGAACTATGAATATTACACCTACCTACACCTACTAACATTTCATCATCTCACTACACTGAGACATTTATCGCTGAAAGCAGAGCAGCACCAATTGCAAATATGTGCTCCTGGTTTTCTTATTGTTAACAAATCCTATGAAAAGACCAAAACAATAAAGAGATTTGTGCAAAAAGTATTGTTGTGGAGCCACAGCCCACACACACACACACACACACACACACACACACACACACACACACACACACACACACACACACACACACACACACGTGTATTTACGTCCTCGTGGGGACATCTCATTGACATAATGCTTTCCCTAGCCACTTACCCTAACAACCATCAAAAATGAATGGCTAACCCTGACCATTACCTTAAACCTAACCATAACCGTAACCCTGACACTAAAATCATGTTTTGAGTGTGAAAAATAGTTCACTTCTAACTTTTGGTCCCCACGAAGATATATATACCTGTACACACACACACACACACACTCTCATTCTTCTATGCCATTGTCAGTGACAAAAAAGATTAAAAACATGTCACACATTCAGTGTATGAATTCAGTATGTTCCCTTATTACAACAGGCACACACACCTTGATTTCCCATCCTGTTAACAGTTTAGAGATTTTTTTTCTTAATGTTGCCAGCTGTACCATTAGTGTGCCTAACTTTATCTAATGTGAGTTTGCCTGTAACATACTACTGGGACACATGGAGAAGCTTGTGAGGTGCTTTCAGGTGGTGTTCCTTGTGCTTAAACATAATTATTTTGTGTGAGTTAGAGCAGCGCTGGGCAATTATCAATTTACCAAGGGGCCAAAGGAGAAAACTGGGACTATTGTGCAGAGCCTCGCAAATAAGATGAATATAGTTTAGTTTATAAAGAGATAAACTTAATTTCAAGTCTTTATAAACTGCTAGTGGTGAGAGTAGATGTTTTAATTATTGTTTTTTCTTATTTATTTATCTAACCAGGAAGATTAAGACTAAAAAGATTCAAAGTTTATTTTACAAGAGTGTTCGAGAAGGACAGAGGTTGCATAAAGTAGTAGCACATACACACATACGCATCAAATCCACGCACCAGTTAAATACAAAATACAAAATTTTAGGACTGCCCATCGCTAGGTTTGAGTCATATCATCGATTCTCAGTGCCCGACTGGACATCTATGCTAACAGCACTTATACAGCAATTCTTCCATGCAAATAAAGGATTTACTAAACTACACACAAGTTGTGTGCTTGTCAGTTTTTATTTGCTATATTTGACAGTACTTAAAGCACCAACTCTTCTGAAGTGGCCCATAGTTCTGAGAGGGTTTTATGACAGACATATCATCTAGTGTGAACACAGGAAACGCTCTGATAAAATCCAGTAATCCAATAGATGAAATGGGAGATTTGATCGTGGATCTGTTTCCAAGAAGTCTATGGACCAACATTTCTGAGGAATGTTTCCAGCTGCTTGTTGAATTCATTCCATGTAAAAATTCAGATAGTCCTGAAGACCAAAGGACGTCCAAGCCAGAACTATCAATGTGTACCTAATGAAATGGTCAGAGACTGATACTGCACTCCTAGAGGGAAGAGAAAGAGAAACTGGTAAATAAAAATGGTCACCATAGTACCAATATCAACAGCACCTAAATAATTCCAGGTTCCTCTTTTTGAAGTGCTGGACACGATACATATTTACCTTATCAAATAATCTTCTATTACCGGAAGTAGAAAAAAAGTCCTTTTCAAACCTTTCAATTAAACATTGACATTCTCTCTGTAACAGACTACAGAGGAAAGTCTTCTCAAAACACCAACCTCTTAACTACCAGATTTGTTTTGATTCAGCTTGCTTCCACATGGGGGAGACATGCTCCTCCCATCTCCAACACCCCCTTTTTTTCTGCTGTGGAAGGAAAAGGAAAAAAAAATGTAGAAATACATAAATATTTCCCCTTTTTGGGAAAGTCTCCTAAAAAATCCAGCGCTCTGTTTTGGAGAAAACAGAAAAACACAAGAGAGAAAGACAGACATCCAGAGGAGGTGAGACAACTGAGTGAAGAGCTAAGATTGAAGCAAAGGAAGAAAGCACATCTCTTCACTCTGCAACACTTCAGCTGTTTATCACCTCTCCTGCTGCCATGGATCGATCATCGGAGACAATATTCTGAGGTGCCAAACAAAGGCAAGAAAGCAGACAAGAGAGACAGACGGAGGAGGGAGAAAAGCAGCAAAACTTGGCTGAAGTGAGGAAACAGCAATTGTGTGGGTGAGCAGAGGCGAAGAGACAGAGACGAAAGGTGGGGGAGTGGAGGAGTGAGGTGCCCCATTCCTCTACACAAAGTGAGAGGGGAAACTGGGGAAAAGAAGAAGAAGAAGACGAGGAGTGATAAAGAGAAGGGGAAGGAAGGAGAAGAGTTAGCCGGACATGGGGCTTTGTGCTGTTCTCCTCATCTGTCTCTCCCAGGCTGAGCTAGGCAGAGTCTGGGCTCAACAGCATGAAGGTAAGCCCCCTTTCTTTAACGTCAACACCCAATGCACTACAGATCTACTAACAACACCACCATTATGAGTACTTCTGCACAACAGGCTGTCAAGTGCTGCACAAAACTGCTTCTAGAAATCTCTGTTAAAGTTAATATCTCTCACACACACACACACCTGAATTTGTTGTCACTAACTGTGGAAGGCTCAAAATGCTTTTGTGGCACTTTTTTGTGGCGTGTCTATGGATACGTGCATGTGTGAAGTTAACTGGTCTCGTGGTAGTTCTCACTGTCAGTCACAGGACGCACATAAAAGATGGTGTGCGAGCCTGGGTTTTAATTTTCTCTCTTTTCATGATGCTATTTCAAAACCTCTGTATTTCCAGTTTGGAGAAGGGGGGGGGGGGGGGGGGGCGGGGGGGGGGGGGCGCTCTC
>VURO01022906.1:19341-48737 GCA_015108175.1 Pelvicachromis taeniatus
TTGTTGTGTGGGTGAGGGGGGGGGGGGGGGGGGGGGGTAAATGCCTGGGGTTCCTTTGCTTTAATGATGCTGATCCTGTGAATGAGAATTCTGGATTTTAACAAATAAATATTTGAGGTTTTAAGATTCATTTCCAAAGTAAAAGATGAAAGTCAGTCAGTGAGAACAGCATCTGAGCTAGGATTTCTTACATTTTAAAAGTTACATCTCCGACTGTCTCATCACCTGCTCTATGCATTTCCTGTAGGTGTGTGTGTTGGTGTGTGTCTGCATGTATGTATTTTTGTTCTCCTTGGAGATATATTATTTTTAGCCAGCCCCCGTTCTTCCGCTGTTCCTCCTCCTCCTCCTCCTCCTCCAACAATCAGCAGTGCTCTAGTTTCTCTGGCCTCTCCTGTGGTCCCAGTTCCTCTGATCAGGGGCCTAGCTCTGCAGAGGACAACCAGACATACAGGGAGACAGATCTCCTCTAATATATGGTCACACGAAGTCCAGCACAATGTCTAGGCTCATCTTTCCCATTAAATACTCCCAAACCAGTGATCCAGGTCAGTTTATTCAAGTCTCCCTCATAAAGATGGATCCCTATTTTGGGCCCTGTAAACACGTTTTTAGATTTGTGTTCTGTGGCAACAGAAAGTAGAAGAGCTCTAAACTAAAAAGGAAGTGCTGGAAGCTTGGTAATTTAATAACTACACGCTCAATCACTTATCCAAAGGAACGCCTGAATGCAGATGATGCCAAATCTCTTTTACAGAGCAGATAATAATCCAGCAGAGCTGGGTAAAAAGACCTCACGCCTGTCCCCATGTTCTCAAAGGTCAACACCATCAAGACTGTTTACACATCTGCAACTTATTGACGGCAAATTTTGGAGTGAAAGTTGTACAGAAGTTAAACGCCACATAAAAAAGCTAATTTTTGCCATTTAATCGTAAACACAAACAATGTGTAGCCCAAGTGTGTGGGCTAAAAGCACTAGATGAGAAGCCCAAGTTTATTCACTAATCATCTTCATGTTAGCTGAACTAAATTTCACAACAATCAATCCAACTAGAAGCTAATGGAAGAAGCACAGTAAGGGTTTCTGGCACCCCCACCTACTTTCAAGGTGGAGAGGAAAAAGACTGACTTCATGGTCTTAATGATGCTGATAAAGGTCAAAAGCTAAAACATGTCAGTCAAACAATAATGCCTAAAATCATTAGGCAACAGGGAAAGTTAGCTGTCTATTGACGTCTATGGAGGTTGAAGCTAAAAGATGTCTTTACTGTCTTTGCTGCAAGACCTCTGTCGGTCAACAGCTCACAGCAACCTTTGTTTTGCATGTGGTGCTAGGTCCACTTGTTTCTGAGATGGTGAATGTGCGACTCATTATATCTGCATTCCAGCCAGGATCCTCCATGTGATACTACACCATAAGATGCACCAACTGCACAAGCCTCTTTCAGGCAGACAATAGGAACAGTCACTTGTCCCATTTGACGTCAGCTGTCTTATGGATAAACAAATATGCTCCCAGGTTTAAAGGTGATAAAAAGGGAGTAGAGCCTAATTTTGGTTTCAATCAAAATAAAACAATAAATAAATAAATTGCACAACCACAATGCAGAATAGGCTATTTGACAACATAAGAATGAGGCATAGCTTAGGCATTGCGGTTGGCATAAACATAGTAAGAGCCTCTCTCATGTGTGGCTCGTGAAACTAGCAAGATGTAAGCATGCAGGCTGTGTTCGTGCAGTCTGTATTCATCAACAACCAATTTCCTGAGCTGCAAAACAACATATTATGCACTTCTAAACTTGTGCGATAACCTCCCTGGCTTGAAATCTAAACTATAATTACAATGATCTTTACTGACAAAGTAGGTTTAGTGTATTTATATGTACAAGTAATCACTAAAAGGGACAGGACCTGTGTTACCTCTATGGTTTCCATTTGTAGTCCAAGTTTCTAATGACCAATCATGTTTAGCCAAAGTGTAGCTTTGAAACCTGATGAGAATTTAGCTTTTTCTTAGCTGAAAAAAAAAAGCTTTTATGCATAACCAGCAGTGGATAGAGGATGGAGGACAAAGTCTTGGCCCGGATATCGCCTGAACACTCCGGAAACCTCCAAAAATTGGCAATGGACTCTAGAAGCGAGGGTTACCAGATGTCCCGCTTTATATGGGAATGCACAGCATATTTGTCCCTTGTCCCGCCGTTCCACATATTGAGAAGATGTCTCGCATTTTGATTGGAACTAGTTTACAAGAGTGAACACATGTGGATCTCACAAGAAACACATGGCTCAAAAAGAGATGCGTTGACCTACTGCAACCCACAGATCATTAGGCGAGAGAACAGCAGCTGAAATAATATTTAAAGTGTTTAACAGTATTTCCAACAGAAAACGGGAATGCACAGATGTATGAAGACTATAAATATACATTGTGGCTTTCATTTATGTTAATAACAAGTTGTGGAAAATTGCTCTCAAATGCAACACAGAGCATTCTTCCTATAGAAGGTCATTGTAAATCATTCATTTAAACTTTTGAGTATTTGTTATTTAAGTAAGATGTATCAAAACTTGAGACTACCTCTTAGCACCATGTGGTTAACATTTGCCTCATGTAGATGGATTTGTGCTATTAAGAGGTTTTTTTTTTAAACAATATGGCATCTATACAAGACTATTCTGATCTTATTCTGACAGGCTGCACTGATCATTGCAAAGGGCAGAACATAATTTTCCTCTGAAGTCATTTGTTGCTTGCTACTGCACATTACTAAGCTAATCTCAGATTTATGACTATAAATATTAAAGCATTAAATAAAGAGTTAACTACAACTGGCCAAGCGCATCTGCAAACTCGGATCACGTGTCGTCTGCACTGAAAATGAAAGATCTGTTCAAAAATATAAACAACTTTGTCTGTTACAGCGACAGGATCACTGTCACTGTAACACTGTAACAAAGTGTCAATTTTGTGCACTTTAATCTAAACAACGCATTTTTCTATTTAGTCTCAGGTCCTTATCATTCCAGCTGCTAGTGTTTGCGATTGTGTGTTATGGTTACTGCTGTTCTGAGGATAAGGTGCCAAATAGGGTCCTCCCACGCTACTTGCTCCAGGCTGGTTTTAACACAGATCACCCTTTTAAAATCCAAACATTATAAAAACCACTGCCTGAACCGTACTGAGCCGACAAGCGATGACCTCGTCTTGTGATTACTGTTCCATTAATGATTCTTTGCCCAAAAGACTGCAGGTGCTTTGCTAATCCCTGTCCTGACAAAGTACATATTACTTGTCTCATTTCCACCACAAGAAAGGACTGATAGGGTCAAGACTTTGATTGTATCTTGAGATTTAATCTGCTGTCATGTGCTGTGTTTGGACAGTGCACAATAGTTCACTCTCTTCAGTGTGTTTGTCTCTGGAGCAAAGATGTTGGCCTTTTGTTCTCTGTTGATGGGCCTGCAGATAATTCTCTTTCCCCTTCATTGACCAAGTACATGCCCTCGATGTATTCCCGCCTGTACTCAAACTTCAAAGTGTTGCACATTTACCCAGGAAAATATTGTTTTCAGAAGAAATGTATTTTTCGTCCATGGACTTGATCCATCTGAACAGACTGAAAGCCCATTTAGCTTTTGTCTCTGTTTAGGAACGTGGCTCTGGTTTTTGTAGAGCCTTCAAAAAATACTTTCATACAGAAGAAAATATGCCCTGTTGCGTTTCTTTGATATCTGTCATTGACAACAGATGATGAGGTAAATTATAAAGATAAAAAAATGTGTGTTTATAGTATTTGTTATATTATTATTTGCATTTTCATATTCATACGGAAAAGAAATAGAGCAAACAATGAGAGAAATTGGGAAAAAGGAGCGTGGAATGTGGTACTGGCATGAATGAATGCAATTTGTGTATCAATAGCGCAATGTACATGGTTCATCGGGCTGTGTCCTAGTTTGACAACACCCACTAGATTTGTGACGGTTGCTGCAATGCAGACACATGTGAAGATACAGTGGACAGCACTGCCATGCAGGTGTCATCGCCTGAAAATAGCGAACATTTGTTAAGAGATTTAATGTTTCTTAATCAAGTCAACAGACTTGACACAGAAAAGAGGATTTTCTGCTGTTAGATGTATGAGGTTGGCTTAAAAAAGCAGAAAATCTGACATCCTGCAGATGCATAGATGTAAATTCAAAGGACTGTCAGAATGTGTTTCATGCCTGTTATTTTATTTAGCAGTGACATCAGAGGGCATATTTGCAGTGAACACACTCACTATTCACCAGTACATCTGTCACGTCAACAATTAGAGCATTTGGCCTTCTTCCAGATTCATCAGCATGCTTTTTTTCCCCCTGCACCAGTTTGCACATTCCCAGTGCAGGGTCCACATGTGTCTGCCAGACACAATGCTACCGAGGCCTGTCTTAAGTCCAGGTCCTCATGCAAAGCCCAGCACACTTTTTTAACTTTTTTTAGCGCCCCTTTTTGTGTTGGAAGTTCATCCAGCCCCACATGCAGGCAGTTAGATAAGGTTAACAATGTTCCAGGAAAGAAAACATGAACACTTGGAAGATATATGAAGCAAACCTCTAACTGACCTATAAATTGTAAGGGTGGCAGGAACTGCACTAACTTGTGTGCAACCCCTGATCTCCCATTTTCAGTTTTCCTGCTCCTCAAAGCTCCTCCTCGTCATTTCACCCCGCTTCTTGACGCCTCCTCAGCTGTTTAGTGATGATGATGATGATGAGTGCCAATCTGACCCAGTTAGGAGCCTTTTGTTCTGCAGCAGTGAAATTAGCTTCCACTGCACCATAATCAAACAAGATTCCTCATTAGAGCGATCTCCCCCGAGTGTGTAATAACCTCTCTGCTTCACTTGTCCTATTTTGTCTCTTAAGACTTTTTTATTTGATATAATTCTTAATTTAGAAAAATTTAAACTTTATATATTTATTTTACGCACTCTCTCTTCGTGTGGTATGAGTTTGTGGAATCTTTGAGTGCCTGTTTTTTAACAGCGAATGCGCAAAACAAACATGATATGGGCAATTAATGTTGGGCTTTAAAAGTGGACAGGTTGGTTTGTGAAGTCACCATTTCTTTTGTGTTGAAGTTGTTAGCAAAGGCACCAGATAATCCTTCTTTCTGACGCATAGAAACCAAAGTTTACAAAATTGACTTTTATTTTATTTTATTATATTTTATTCGGTATGACAAAAAAATGAGTGACTGAGCCCATAAACTCATCAGCAAAGTGTTTACAGACGCCTGGGACGAGGGCCACGTTCTCTCCTTTGTGCAGCCACATGTATTTCCCCCTGGTGATCGTTAAAAAGAATGCTGGTTTAAGATACATTAAAACCCAGGAACTACATCCGAGTTAGTCATAAATATTCATTATTGTTTATTATTAATATATACTGTATATAAAAGATGGAAAGCAATGTCAATGCAGAAGTGCCTTAAAGCAGCTTTCCCCCCCTAATTGCCAGCAGAGGGTGACTCCACTGGTTACAACATGAAGTGTGATTGTACAGATGTCTGTGAAAACATTACTAGTAAAATTACTAATGGTTCATTTCCTGCCTGTGTTAAGAAACTAGTAGTTTGCAAAGCTTTGTAGCAGCAATTTGCTTTCCTGCCAATCTCACTTTCAAGCACAGAGATGTTAGCAAGTTCAGCCTAAAGAGGGTGGGGGGGGGTATCCACATAATTTTGGCCATATCTTCGAGATGGGATTCATCTTTCCCGCACTGAAGGGAATGTTCATAACACGCTGTTAATTAACAGCTCAGTTCAGTGAACTAACAGCTCAGAACCAGACAGCAAAGGGAATTTAATCCCTCTGTTTCAGAGGGAATAATGAGCTCTTAACCCTGTTGAACTATCAGTCAGTTCTGCTGATTTTGCAACTGCCAGCTGAAAATGTGGACAGTGAGTCATAGATCGGTTGAAAAAAATATAAACAGCCATCTATGATCTGTTAAGCAGATGTCCCGAAAACCCACACAAATGTAGGTGGTCAGTAGAAATGTGAATGCTCTGAAAAGATGCACACACAGACAAACCCTACAGTGCTTTTGTACATACATAGGAATTATTTGACCAAAGAACAATGTTGGCACCACATGATTAAGTTCAAACCTGGGAATAAAAAAGGAATCATGACCCTATTTCTGCATGACAGATGTATAGAAAATCTACGGTGTTGTTTGTGCTGAACTTATTTTAGTCTCTATGTGAGTTATTGTTCCATGACCTCTAAACATGGCTTTAATTGTCTTATGTATGCCTGTTAATGATCCAGATTATGGTAACCAATGAAGAACAGATGTGACCACAGAGTACAAAGTCAGAGTCAATATAATTTCTATAAAAACTACATTTTATAAGACAGTTTTCACACATCATCTTGTTTTTCTTCCAAAAGTACCCAAAATAATTACGAATTAGTAAGCAAGTCTGTGATATTTTGTGTGTTTAACTCTTATGCCTCAAACTGATGGATAACAACAGGTGAGAGATCATGTGTTGAGAGTATTCATTCATGGAATAAAACCTCAAGAAAAACATCAGCGTGAATGAATCTGCATGCATGTGTGCGCTGCTGCCTTGTGTTGTTCTAGATGCACGGAGTGGGACTGCTTTGGAAGATCCGTCCAGTTTTCACAGAACCAGGAGAGACCAGCAGACCCCACACAAACACAGGGAAGCTCGCAGCACACAGGCTGAAGGAAGAGGGGGAGTTGATATCAGTCCCCTGCCTGACAACATGACTCGCATAGTGGTGAGATGCAATGATTGACCCGTGGCTAAGACCTTAGATTACAATAGTGGCAGTAGGAAATCAAGCTATCTGAATATGGCCTGAATTATGTTCATAAAAATGACCGTTGCTCTTTTACTAACAACATAGTACAGTAACTAACCAAGATTAGTGTAACCTCTAAAATAATGACATAGCGCCTATGCTTGAAGCTAAAGCTTCACAGGTTATAGCTGTGCCTGAAACCTTCAGTCTCTCTAATGGCCAGCAGGGGGCACCTCCTCTGGTTGGAAAACGTAGTCCAGCTGTATAGAAGGCCATGAGAAAGTGAACCATATACCGATCAATTTCATACCAAAGTAAACACGTTCCTAATGACTTTACAGCCTTAATTGTTCAGCTTAAAAGGCCAACTCTTTTCCAATTGAGAATAATGTTCATTTAGGAAATGATGGTCCTATTTAGAATAAAACGAATGCTTTTAGGTTGGCATACCTTCTGTAAGACTGCAATGGCCAAAAGTGCCAAACTTGAGGTTTCAAAATGTAATCAGAATCAGAAATTATGAGGTTATGTGGTTAATGCCCAACCAAACGGGTGGGATCACAGTGGCTAGGTTCATCTTACATCATGCAAATCTGGAAATTTTAACATGTCTCTATGCAGTCCTGTCAACAACTAAAAATACATCCCATTATTTAGTTTCTTATAGAGCCACGTTTAGCACTGATAACTCAAACGTTGGTGCTCTGGTGTGCAGATATGCTGTGTTTGTTTTGTAGCTAACATGGCACTGTTCAGGGGCACTTAGGATTCCAAATGTGCAAACCTTAGCATGCTGTTAGCTTCTTTCTCGAGAGAAGAGACTTTCTCCTGGCAGCCCAAACAAACCACATTATTCCATCTGTACTGTCTTGAACTTTAAAAGTTCTACAGAGGAAGTGTCTACAAAGTCAATTTTGTTGTGCTGTTTGTATTGTATTATCTAACTCTACTAAAATTATGGTAAAGTTAGCATAAACTGCATAATACTTTCTTAAAGAATGGAGGGATCATTGTTGTAGGAAACTGTACAGCCACAGTGAATAGTGAGAATGAGGTCAACACAGCTGTGCAAGTCATTGTCAGCTGAATTACAGAAATAAGAATTCTTATATTTATTGGTTCTGCAAGAAAAAGAGGGGATTAATAGCTGCCAACTTAAAATTACATTAGCTTGCGTGATAAATATCCTCTACTTTTTTTTTTTAGGAAAACTAAACCATCCGTTACACCAAAGCCAAATAAACTTTAGGGTCAATAAATATAGTGATGCTTATAAGGTTATTATAATGTTTAATCCAAGAAAAGAGTTACTCTCACAAGACCTGCAGAATTAACCTAACCATAGGTTGGGGTGGGGTATCACAGGTTGGTGTGTTGATCCCTAAATGTCCAACATGATAACCCAGTGGTCAGGGTAATACTTTTTAATAAAGCTTGTTGTTATCTGTGTATGACGATATGAAGAGGTAAATGTGAGGCAAACTGTAACTGTAAATGGCTTTGGTAAGAATATTGTGCTGACAAGTCAAGTAGCTACTGCCAAGCCAGAAAAAAATGAAGTTTAGTCAAAGGCAAAGCCTGTAGCACTTCACTGTCCTGTGCCATTTTCCAGTCATTACCTTTTAGAAGTGTGTGTCTGCGTGTGTGCGTTTTTAGTGCATGGGATGAAGTTTTATGAGTGTCTTACCTCCTAGACTCATCTTTCCCTTCAATCAGCCTCAGTAAAATTCAACCCAAATAAATTGTGTTGTACGGTTTTTTGGGTTTTTTTTTTCTTCCTCTCCCTACAATTCAAATTGAAAACAGACCACATACTTGTGTTGCCAGCTTACAGTGTTTGTTTAAGCATGGCTGCGCACGAGTACGTGCATGTGTGTGTGACTCACTTGGACGGGATCGCAAGTAACCCTGTTATAATGCTGCTGCAGCTTTTTTAGGGGGAGGCCTGATCCCAATTTCCAAAACCCTCCATCTCCTGTCCAATCAGAGTCACTTCAATAAGTCAGTCAGCTGTGAGTGAAAATAAATGATTATTCTCCTCACCTAGAATCCCCCTAGAAAATACAGGCTGGTGTCAGGCAGTGGAGATGGAAGAAAAAAAGTGGGTCACTTGCTGTAAATGGAGCAGCCGGAGAGGTTGTGAGAGCGCTGCATTTAACTGCTCCAGTTTCTGAGCCCACACTAAAACCCAGAACCATTGCTCTCTGTCACCTTCAACTGTGCTATACATTAATAATGCCATCAAGACTGGAGATCTGTATGGAGATACAAGCACTTGTTGTCAAAGCCAGTGTGTAAACAGCTCCATCAAGTGGCACTATATGGGCAGAACTGAAGGGAAAGATCCCAGAGGTTAGAAAAAAAAGGTAAGACTGTGCTTTCATGTAATACCAATTTGTGCTACAAAATGGTGCAGTGAATAATTATGAGCTTTATTTAACTAAATAAGCCATTAAGAGCACAGGAAATAGAGTAGCTTAAAAATATATATATGAAAACACAAACAGCAGCATACAGTGGAGAAATCTCAACAAACCAAGTCACAAAATGCTGCCTCCTGTTGGTGAAAGTCAAGTTCTGAAGAAGGTAATTACAAAAAAGTACCTTACCTTTAGAAGCGCGATAAATTTATTGATTAGCTATTAGAAATTAGCACAACAGGATACAAATATTTTTTAAAAAAACTTCATAAAGATGAGTTCTCTTTGATGAAATATCTTCTCGGATATATGTAAAAGGGTAAGAAGTGCTATTTTTTTTTTCATTTCTTATTATTTTAAGAAGATGCATGTGGCAATCCTTTTGACTACTAGTTCAAAATTGACATAAAACATGATTGAAAAACTACGCTTCTTTATTTTGGAGAGGCTAGAGCTCCCCAAGAACACTTTTGTTTTCCCCTGGCCGATGATAAAAATGATTAGGGTTAAGAAGTTCAGACGTTGATGATGAACAGTATGGTTTTGGTTTTAATCCAGCAACTAGAGTTCTCCCATCCTTCTCGTTTTTTTTTTTGCTGGCTTTGCATCAAACTGCATGCATACTTTTAGACATTTGGAATTATCCAGTCATGCAGTAACTCATTGATATCTATTTCTATTTCATAGTGAGACCTACTCTAAAGCACCTCACCATGAATAATGTATTCCGGAAACTTGTCTAATGAGTGACCTCTTTCTCTCAGGAGGACTCCCAGAGGTACTACAGATGGCAGAGTTTTGGTCCAACAGACAGACAGATTACAAACTTGTGGGTGGATATGGACAACCTGCACAAGAACCAAGTCCGAATTCACGGCATACTGTCCAACGCGCATCGACAGGCAGCGGTGAGATGATACAAGCACTAATGTCTGATTTACAGGCAGAATTAAGCACATCTGACATTTCTGCTTATTCACAGAGGGTGGCACTCTCCTTTGATTTCCCCTTCTATGGACACTACTTGAGACAAATTATTATAGCAACTGGAGGTAGGTCACATGCTGCAGCAGCATTTATCAACAAAGCTCTTCCCATTTAAAGATGTACTGTTCAACCAAGGGGTAGAAGTGTTTTTTTTAAATCTCTTCTCTTAATGTTTCTCTTCAGGCTTCATCTACATGGGTGAAATAACTCATCGTATGCTAACTGCCACCCAGTATGTTGCTCCCCTCATGGCCAACTTTGACCCTAGCTTTTCTAAAAATTCAACTGTGAGGTACTTGGATAATGGTAGGTAAAGGTTCCTTTATGAAGTCTCTAGAGTTTGGGAGCTCCTGGGTATCTCTGACTGGCCTTTGTATACTGCTTTGCCCAGGTAATTTATTTGTCGTGCAGTGGGACAAAGTGCGGTTAAAGGACCGAGAGGCAGCGGGGCCTTTTACTTTCCAGGCAGCGCTCCACAAAAATGGAACAATTGTTTTCAACTACAAAGATGTAAGTTTTGGTTTCTTTATCAGATGTAGCAAAAAATATAAATCCAGAATTTCAGTTTTTTGTAAAGGACAGCCTGAACCAACTGCTGTTCTTTTTACAGATACCATTGCCAGTGGAGGAAATAAATTCTACTGAGCATCCTCTGAAAGTTGGACTGTCTGACGCTTTCATGGGATTCCTCCCTACATCACAGCAGTCAGGTCAGTTCTTTAAAACAAAAAAAATTCAAAACTGTTAACTGCGAAGCTCTCAATTTACCGGTCGATCTACGTCCCTACCCTCACCTATGGTCACAAGCTGTGGGTAGTGACCGAAAGAACGAGATCGCGGATACAAGCGGCGGAAATGGGCTTCCTCCGAAGGGTGGCTGGACTCTCCCTTAGAGATAGGGTGAGAAGTTCGGCCATCTGGGAGGAGCTCAGAGTAGAGCCGCTGCTCCTCCACATTGAAAAGAGCCAGTTGAGGTGGTTCGGGCATCTGACAAGGATGCCTCCTGGGCGCCTCCTGGGTGATGTGTTCCGGGCATGTCCCACCGGGAGGAGGCCCCCGGGCACTGGAGAGATTATATCTCTCGGCTGGCCTGGGAACGCCTTGGTGTTCCCCCGGATGAGCTGGAGGAGGTGGCTGGGGAGAGGGAGGTCTGGGCTTCTCTGCTTGGGCTGCTGCCCCCGTGACCCGGCCCCGGATAAGTGGAGGAAGATGGATGGAAAAACTGTTAATTTAAACTAATTATTTATATTTTAGTAAATTATTAAGCCAGATAATTGTGGGGTCTAATATGTTTGGGGGGGTCACAGTTCTTGCAGGTGAAGCAGTTTGATATGTGACAAGTTACACAAATTACAGAGAGACATGCATAGTTAAAGCTATATTGCTGCCATAAAGAAAAAAATCCCTGCACAGAAATGCCAAGTTACTTTTACTGTTAAAAGTTAAAGCTTTATATTAGAATCGGTTAGCCTGGTTTGGAGTAAATTATAATATGAATTTATCTACAAGGTTCTACAAGAGCCTGCTATAAAATAAATCAACAGTTTAACCATCTTTGTCTCAAAAATCCTTTTTCATGTTGTCAGAATGTAAACGGTACTTGAACTCAGATATCACATCTTGTGCCAAGAGCAGCGCTACATTTGACAGTTTTAAAGTACGTGATCTGAATTGTTTTCTCTCCTCCTCACCCAGTTTCTTGAAATTTGGACATTTTCAAAGTTACCGTCCAGAGGTCTCTTCCTATTAAAATGGGGCGCTTCCCATTGTCATCACGTGCTACTCGCTCTACTGTAGGATTATTATCTTCCAATACAAAGCTCTTTGAGATGATTGTTGTTGTGAATTGGTGCTGTTTGGATGAATCGCATGCCTCCGTCTCAGCTCTCGCCCTGCCAGAGGAGTAAAAGCAGAAACTAAATATTTTCCCTCACATGTACTTCATTTGCTAACACAGTGCTTCTTTTTAAAGTTTTCACACGAGAGACTCAATACGGAAGAAAAACTTGCAGGCTGATATGTAATTTTTCTCTTGATAGAAGCGAAGCGGCGTACGATCTATGAGTATCATCGTGTTGCCATTGACACCACAAAGATTGTGAGCGGATCGGCTTTTGTGTTCACACCTCTGCCCAGTAAGTCCTGTTTCAAACTAGCTTTTGTGCGACAGCCTAGCCTCGTTATTCACCCCTGTAACTGCATAACGATGCGATTCCTGTTCCTCCAGCTTGTCTTCAACACACCTCCTGTGATCTCTGCCTAACATCCAACTTGACAACCGACTGTGGCTGGTGCAACACACTCCAACGGTAAGACAAAGTTCAATTCATGATGTTATGATGCTTTTTCTCACTTTGCTTTTCATTTGTAGATGTTCTGATGGTATAGACCGACATAGACAAGAGTGGCTGGATTACAACTGCCCCGAAGAGGTGAGATTCATTACCATATCACACAAGAGAGAGATGAACAGCTTTGTTACTGATTGCTGAATCATTCTTCTCGGCATTCACTCAGGCTAAAGGCATGTGTGAGGACTACAACACAGTTCTACCTGAAGCAACTATGAGCTCCTTTAACCACTCCTCTCCAGGTCCGACTGTTTCAGTGCTTGAAGAACAGCCTGTTACTAGGGGTGAGTTGAAAAGTACAATGATGATACATCACTTTGTTTAAATTCTGCTGATTAAGAACCCACTGACAAAGAGATTTTAAATCTCATGTACTCTATTATCCTAGTTAAATAAAGATTATTTGAGTCTTAAACTCAACTCGATAAAAGTCCAACAGTAAAGCAGTTAAATATTTGTTTTTCTGTGTGGACTTTGGGAAGAGACTGTGGATTGCGGATTTTCTGTGTATGGAGATTTTTTTTTTTTTGAGATTTGCTGTAAATACAAACAAGTGAACATGAATTTCTTTTATTTTTTCTTCTTGTTTTTTCGATCCACGCATCACTTTCTGCTTCTAGGAGTTATGTTAATTTAATGTCAGTTAATTTAAAAACATAGTAATTAGAAGCTTCATATAAGTGTACAGAAGGTATTTAAAGGCTTAAATATAATGTGGTAAACGAAGGACAAATCAATTTTACTTTACTCATGTCACACCATACAACAGCAATGCTCTACAGATTCTCAGTAAAAATCCCATTGCCTCTTATTGGATGGGGCCTATGAATTAAAATAGGAGGAAAGAAAATAGTCTCCACTTAGTTTTAGGAAGTTATAAGGATGGCCACATATTTTTCAAACAAAAAGTCCATAGTTAGTGACCTAGACATTTCTATATTTAGAACTGCTTTAACAGGAGCAACAATCTTCCCTTCTTTCAGATATACAGACGAGCCCTCCAAACAACGGGATGACAGAGAACACGGCCATCATCGCAGGCGTTGTGGCTGCTCTAGTTCTGCTTGTAGCTCTCACCTTACTGGCTGTTTACTACATCAACACACACCCCACAGTTGCTCCACCATTCTACCTCATGCAGGTCAGAAAAACATCCTCCCGGTCTCACTCCCTCTGCAGCAGGGACAGTCACCAACTTTAATTTTCTTTTAAAATATAGAGGACCTTTTCTTGTCTTAAAATATATGTTTTCCCTTATTTTTACTTTGACCTGGTGGGCTGTAATATACTGCTATGGCCAGATGGTGGTGGTAATGTACATTGAAGCTGCTTCAAACCACTATTGAAAGTCATGGATGATGCTGGTATTAAAAGGAATGTAGATTTAAGGGACTTAAGGCACAAACCCACCATTGGCATGAAAACACTCACCTTTAAAATTCATAAAAGTTTAACTTTAAGGGATTTATGGATGTACAATGGGCAAATTGGCTACATTCATCTTTTACGCCATCTATAGTTGAAGCCTGTTCCTCTTTGCCTGGTCTTTACCTACTACTGTTTCTCTGCCTGCAGCGACGCACCAATAATTACTGGCCCTCTATGAAGTTCCGCAATCAGGGCTGCCACTCCAGTTATGCTGAAGTCGAGCTCGGGGGCCATGAAAAGGAAGGTTTCATTGAAGCTGAGCACTGCTGCTAAGGGTCTCGGACTTACAGGACTCAATCAGCGGAAGAGAGGACACCACCTTGAGGAAAACTGCAGTACTACAGGAGGATGAATCTGGACATTCAGGCTGACCATCAACACAAGATGTCCTTACTCCAACCTTTGAGGCTGGACAGTGTTTACTGTAACTGCTCTTGTAGCTCTTGCCAGCTTTCTCTGTGTCTTTTGCTCTTTGCCATCACAGAGGGGATTAGCCATATTATCTAACTTTTTGGAGGGTTTAAGAGGAAGACGGCAGTACAGAAACGATGAGATGCAAATGTCCAAAAGCCAACGATGCAAGGGCCTGTCAGGGAATGAATTAAACTAGCCTTCATACTGCAAATCAATGTACCACTCAACTTTACTCTGTTTCTTTGTTTTAATCCATTTTATGGAGTCACTTTTGTGTCATGAAACTTCTACGCGAGCAACAATGAGTTCATAAAATGTTATATCTATGTGGACTTCACTACGACAGATATTTAGCTTTATAGCTGATAGTGATTATAAGGAGGTATGTTGTTTGGATGAATTTTAGAGACGTGAAGTTATGAGAGTTTTCTTTGAACCTTTCTGTTTAAATGTCTTCTAATAAAAGCTGGTGACGAGTCTGGTGAGCGACTTGGAGTAACAAATCTTTCAATTTAGATGCTTTTCAATTTTTATAACTAAATGGATGAGCTGTAAAATGGAAAGAAACAGCATTAAAGATACTATTAGAGAAATACCTTATGTGGGCAATAATACTTCATTGTATGTGCATCTAATTTTTTAAATACATGTACATTAAGCACAGCTGTAATAACAACTCAAAATGACTGCAGGTAAGGAATTCATTTTTTATGCTAATTTATTTTACTGGAAATGTATGTCTCTCACCCTAAGACAGCTGGGATGGATGAAATTCATCCCCCTTCTTGCTGAAGTCCCATAATAGGTTAAAAATGGCAAAAATGTAAGGTATTTAGGGCTGTGCACAGCATTGCCACAGGACGGCGCCATAACACAACACGAAATTCCCATGGTGACATTTACTATATTTTCCACACAACTAATGGTGACAAAATCGAGCGTGGAAGGTGTTGCAAACGGCCTCTACAGATGTTAGAATGTAATATCTATCTTAAGCTGCCCACAAAAAGAGTCATTTAATTTAGCAAATGGTGAACAGATATGTAAATACGCCAGTGTATCATTTCCAGCTCGGTGGACGCACACTGCCAGGTACTAACGAAGGTAACAGTACACATTGGGACATGGAATTGATTTAGTGGTAAAAGTTTCTGAAGAATTTCGTATAAGTAAGGTGGAATATACGGCGTTTTATTATATACGGCGATGGGAAACATAAAAGCGACAAAGACACATAAGGCTACACGTAGAGCTTATGTCCGTGAAGTAAGGAATAAACTTAATATATCGCTTGGCAATCGGTGTAGTTTTCTATAACATTTATCTATATGAACGGAACGACAAAAAGACGCCAAGGAAAGAAAAGAGGGGGCACCCGGATTTGAACCGGGGACCTCTTGATCTGCAGTCAAATGCTCTACCACTGAGCTATACCCCCGATGTACAACACGGCCACGTACTGGCTATATGAATATACCACATGTTAAGTACTAACACGCTTCGTGTTCTAAGAGAGTTGTTTCTTACATTTACCAATACATTACAAAATATACTATAATACACAGGTTTGTTTAATCCGAAGCGTTCGTTAACAATACAAACACAATGGCAGACCTGGTTGTAATTGAGCTTGTTTCCATCAGAGGGCGTCAAATAAACAAAGTCGAACCGCAATACAGGATATTATCATATACCCACTTAAGTGGGGACACGCTATTCGTGACATAATTTATCATTTGCGTAATCAATACCGTGAATAATTTTTTGTTTTCCTGTTATTCTGACTTACTGGTGAAACGTTTCTGTTAGTGCGGTGTATTGGTGTTTATACACAGTTGTAACTCCATTGTTGTATAGATGTAGATATTTAGAGCTTACCGCGATAAATGTATGTTTAGAGTCCGACCTTATTTATTTAAACGCGTTATTACAGCACATTTGGTTTAGTCTATGTTGTTACTCCTTTTAAGGTTATCAACCTCACTTCTCCTCAACGCTGCTGATGCTGCCTTCCTGGCATGTGAAAACCCTGTAATTTATAAAACGTATTTGGAGAAGCTAAAGAGGCTGCTGAATAATGCGCAATGGTTGTGCTTGTTTCGTTGTTAATTCATTTTTAAGTTATTGAAAATATCATATAGAATCACATTTGACGACCATCTCGTATTAATTAGTTAGACACCAGAAGTGAAAATGCTATATCCGATGACCCGCGAAGGCACCATGAAGTCTCCGCGCTGCACAGTTGACTCCTCCTCGCCTTGAGGTGATATTAACTGAAATGCCTGCGAGAAAGCGGGAGGACGGTTCGAGTATCAGCTGCCCATTACAGGTCCTTTACTCTTGAACTCTTTTACGGGACCAGTAAACTTGTTTTTGTTTTTTCTACCATCATGAATCCGCCTTGTGGGAGATGCAATAAACCAGTTTACCCAACAGAAAAAATAAACTGCCTTGATAAGGTAAGGTTAAAAAAATTTAAGCCCATCTACTCACTTTAATGTGATTTACTCTAATGTATGCAAAGATTTTAAAGATTAACATATACTGTAAATTTTATTATAGATATTTTGCATTTAAATTAGTCTTGTCCACTTAATATTGCAAAAGTCCTTTTTTATATATATTTTGATGCAGTCATCTCATGTGATGCTTTAATTAGGTGCATATTTTGTACAGTCACAACCCAGACAAAAAATATGCAAAATGCAGGTAATAACCCCTGTTACACATAAAAATCAACTAGAAATCTCCAAATGTGGAAAAAAAAGAGATATCTTACATAATCAATAATAATCTATGTGTCTGTGGTTTCTCAAATAGATGTACTCTGACCATTTTAGTGGAATCAGATGAAGATTATTTAAAATCAATATAATCCAATCAGTTTAAGGACTTAATCGCAGCAACGTGACTTGAGTTACAGAGATGTTATCAATTCCCAATTTCTTTTGGGAAAAATGGCTTCCTGCAGGACTTTTTGTTTAATGATGTAAAAAAGAAGTTTATGGGAAAATGCATATGCATTGTGCATAGGGTTAAAAATGCACCCAATCTTACAGTATTTTTTTCTCATGTGGTCATTTTCCACTGGAACCATTTCTTATTGGCAATCTTTTAGTGAAGCGATGGGAATAATAGAAACAGATTAGTAGGACAGCTGTGGCCTTGTGTAGAGGAGTCAAGGGATTTCCCCGCTCAGAGAGAGAAAAAAATGATTTTTCAAATGAAAAACCATTCAACTCAATCAGCCAGTAAGAGTGAACAAGCTTTCCACAGTGTTCTGTCAAAAAAGGTTAATGCAGATCTAAATTTGCGTCGATGGAAAGGCATTTTCTTCTAAGTGCTAAACCTAATACTTTAGACTTTATCTCTTCTCTTTTTTTTCCTAGTATTGGCACAAAGGTTGTTTCAGCTGTGAAGTCTGCAAGATGGCCCTGAGCATGACGAACTACAAAGGCTTTGAGAAGAAACCCTACTGCACTATGTGAGTGTTCATAGCGTGCACCACCACGAAGACTAAAACAAACACTTAAAATAGCCGGTTAGCATCTGAGTCTTTGTTAAGAGCTTGCAGTATATTTGTAAGACAAAAAACTGTATCTAAAGTATAAAAGATGTGGTTACCTTCCCTCTGAAACCTCAGCATTAGCATTTCAGACATAGACGTGGCGGGTTTTTTGATTTTGTTTGTTTGATTGCTTGCTTTTTTTTGAGCCAGAAGACACCTTATTTGGATGAAAGAGTGAAGTGCTAAGTTATGAGGAAACGCTGGCAGGCTTGTTCAGAAAGTTGCATCCTTACACTGTACAGGTGATTCACACAGACACAGTGTGCTAACTAGTGCAAAGTAATTAACGAATAAAATTATAGAATTTAAATTCATTAAATCTGAAGCACAGATTTCTTGGACAGGCTGTGCTTCGCAGCATGCATGCATGTTGTTAGTCAGATATTAGTCGGTTGGCATTAACACATGAGGTCCAGAGGTCCAGTTCAATCATACCAATTGCTGGAGGTGAGGCCTACAGTTTCAGCTATGGGCTAAGTGTCGGCACACCTGTCAGTCAAAGGGGTCAACTACTTTAGGTCTCAACAAAATCCAAATCAGTGATTTCACAAAAGGCAAATGTTGTAAGTTTATTGCTGAATGTGGACATTTTAACATGGGAGCCAGGTTAAGACGGCCTTTAGAGGCACTACAATTTTTTTGGCATTTCAGCCTCTTTCTGGCTACACAACTGTAGCCACAAAACTATCATACATAGCATTATAAGCATTGTTTACTATACTCTTTTTTTTTCTATTATCGGTGAAAGGTGATTCAACAGGTTTTGGTTGTTTTCATCATAAACAAATCCACCGCATGAGCAGAAGTTAAATTCTGAAGCGGTTGAGCAGGAGAAGCTGCAGACAGCATGTGGAAGTGATGGAAAAGAGAAGTGTGAGCAGACAGATTGAATCATGTGATTCCAGTCATTCCTAAGGATTGACATTAGTGTCTGATTGTTAGTGCTTTGTCTGTTTAATGTATGGCTTTTAACCTTTATCATTGTTTTGGTTTGGGTTTTTTTTTTTTTAATGGAAAGCACTTTGGTCAACCATGTGCTCTATAAATAAAGTTGGATTGGTTATTAAACAGCAACCCGGGTTCATCTATCGTGCCTGTTATGTAATATTATTAGGCACAATTACAAAATGATTTGCAGAATGAACAAATTAATCCGTTTATTCAATTCAGTCTGACAACAGTTTGCAAATGTAGCTAAAAACCAAGCAGTCAAGCATAAAGCCATACAGAAAAAGACATTCAGCAAAACCTGAAGTAAAATGCATGGAAAAATTCTATCAGCCAACCTGCTGGGCTGGATTTCATAGAAGATTGCTGTTGTGTTGCAGAGTGTGAGTAAAGCAGGACTTTGGTTAACACCAATCAATCTAATGATGGTCTTCGGGTGGATGAATGAATAATGTGAATCTTCATTTATGTAGTTTCTTACCTTCTGTTTTTTTTTTCAGGCATTACCCTAAAACCTCCTTCACCATAGTGACCGACACCCCAGAGAATCTGCGTCTCAAACAACAGAGCATGCTTAATAGTCAGGTGAGACTTTAGCAGCTTAGGGCTGTCTCTGCTATAGTTGACGTCTTGGTTTTGACTGCGAGCTCACTGCAGCATCATGGTTCGGTGTTACTGTATCTGACAGTCCTGACTGCCTCTTTAACGTCATCGCAGTGCGAGAAATAACAGTTCTGCTTTGGTGTCTTTGATAACCAGAAATGTCAGGGAACTGAATGTTACACTGTGAAAGATTGACATTTTGACAGAAGTTGCTTTGGCTCGTGTTTTATTAAAATTAGCCCTGAATATCCTGCCACGGCCATCACACCGCCACTGAGAGCAGTGATTCCACCTTTGGTGGCAGCAATAGTTTGGAGCTGTGCTGATGTCAGCTTTTTTGGCACCAGCCTCAGTCTGTTTAAAGGTGGAAATAAGTGGAGCTTTTTCTAGGTTAAGCACTGGCAACAGCAGCCCATTGGTGGAAAAGTTCTATATATATATATCTCCCTCACTCAGGTCGGTATCAGAGCAGGCGATCAGGACACAGATCTTGGCTCTGCTCTCATGACAATTGGATTCCTCTGATTAAATCAAAGGTACCCTTTGGTGAGTTACTTAAATAAGGGCATGGCAGCTTAATTTTGAGACTCTACTTTTACAACATGAGAAGATCTGACATTTGTGAAGTTCAAATGCATTTTGTCAGGAACTCTTGTAAGTGATCAGAGGTTTGAGAGCATTTTTAAAAATACTCTCAGATTCGGTCTCCTTTTAGCCTCTGATGTGATACCGGCCTCCTTTTCCCTGCCATCCCTGTTCTTAAACTCTAACCTAATCACACCGTTCATGCCAACCTGTTCTAACCTGATCAAAGAGATAAGTCCTGCAAGTCACGCAAAATTAAAGAGATTCCTTCACAGATTAAACTTTCAGGATCATCTTGCCACTTAGCATTTTGAGGTGAAGCTTTTCTTCCCTTTTAAAAGGACTAAAGAAGTTAGCCTGTCCACTCACGATTGCATTTCTTCAACATGACCCGTGCAGACCTGTATTTGTGAGACAGAATATCCAAATTTGCAGAGAATCGTTAAATTTAGTTAACTGACTAATCTTACGGTAGTTCACATTTCCTGTTTATCAAGAAATGGTTTCTGTAACAAAGAGCTGGAAAGTATTCACGCACACTTGCACATTTGTTTTGAAATTTATTTAAAAAAAATTTTTTTTTAAATACTTTAAAAGAAACTGCATAAGCTGATGAATGATCTTTTTTTAGTTCCTAAGAAAAATGAGGGCTACTTGTCAAAATCTGACCTGCATAGACCCGCACGCTCCGAAATCAGTTTCCTCCTCGGTCACGCTAAAGTGTTTGCTGCAGAGGCATTAAGGTACTATTAACAGAATCATTAACATGAGCTCGGTTGTTATTACAATAAATTAACAGCAGGGTGTTTTACTTCTTAGTTACCAAACTGTATCACTTAATTTTTACATATACTTGTAAATATATGTAAATGGAATATTGCTCAGTTAGCTGTTTGGATGGGCCTGGACCGCTGGGCCCATTCATAATGCCAGCAGTTAAGCTAAACCAATCGCTTAGGTATGCACAATGCTACCTCTAAAAGTACACAAAGAAATATTCCCAAAACAAGAAAATATTGGCAAAAATAATGTATTAAAAACTACCAGAAATTTAAAAAAAAAAACTAATTGTTTTAATTCCAAAGCAGAGTGGATGTGTATATTTTTACAATTTTACAGCAAATTGCAAAACATTTTGTGTTCAATCTGCATTGCCAAGTGAAAAATGTGAATGTTGTGGATTATTCAGTACATAAACGGTTTATAAAAAGAAAGGTCCCTGTTTCTTAATGCAAAGGTCTTATAGTGGCTGGAAACATCTTAAAGGGACGTGCTTTAAAGTCTAAAAAGACATGAAACCATTTGATATTTTTATAGCTTCATTGATGTCATCTATAAATGCATCAAACAGTACCGACTTTCAGTGCTGCTCTTCTGTTTCCTTTGTCACCATTATGCTATTAAGTGTTTCTGTGTCAACATGTGGTAATAAATCAAAACCATGCATGGTAAATATTAGCTCATCTATTTGATGAGAGGCACTGTGACCTACATCTGCCCAATGCACTGAAGTTTGTGGGCATTTATTTATGCACAGCGCTTTTTAGGTCCCCACCACAACAATTCACCCGGGGTGACGCGTAAGCTTGACTGGGTCGTTCCCTTCTGTTGTAGATTTGCTGCTGCGCTTGCGATCATTGTTCTGCTGCATGACCAAATGTTGAGTAAGCTTTAGCTTTTCAGGCAGATGGCCTCACGTTTGACTCTAGAATACTCTGATATACAGAGTTCATGGTCGACTCTGTGAATGTCCAGGTCCTGTGGCTGCAAACCCTCACGAGGTGTGAGGTGTATGTGGTGCTTTTCTGTTTATTATGGCTCCATCTCCACTTTGTTGTCCTCTGTCAACGGCACATTATTCCACAAGTTTTGCGGTTTGTTCAGATGCCACTTTGCAAACCTAAACCATACTGCCATGCAGGGCTGAGCGATAAGAGGAAATTTAACTGTTGGGAGAGAGGGATTAATGATGCATTCGCAGCGTGTGGGAGAACAAAACTCTGAATTACATGCAGACAGCTTAATAATGCCATGGCAATTTATACTCGATGGTTACGATAAAGCCATTTTAACCATCGTGCGTGAAAAACTCATCAAGTTTATTCGATATATTGCGTACCACCATGTAGAGCACTGATCATCAACTGGCGGAAAGGGGCGGAATCCGGCCCGCTGTGCCGTTCAATCCGGCCCACGACTGGAAATCCAAAATTGTGAGGCTCAAAAAGAAAATAGCGGTCCAACTAAAAGTGCTCTATAAATAAAGTTGACTAAGCCTAATTGAGTTGAGGCAAAATATCTATCACTCCTAGTGGCTGACTGTGGTATAGGTGAATCAAATGCCTTCAGTTTTGTAACGAAATGGAAAAAGTATAAACATTAAACATAATGTTAAGCCAAAATTAGATTTTTATTTGATTTTCTCCTTGGGGGTCCGGCCCCCCAAGGACACTGTCTGGTAAAACTCTGGCCCTCTGACAAATATAGTTGATGACCCCTGATGTAGAGGTGTTCTCCAACCAAGCCTTCCAAACAAGCCAAAACTTGTTCCACCTTTTTTCTAATTTTGTTGTTATAATTCTTATTATTTAAAATGCTAACTGAGGACTGTAGGGACTAATATGTAGCTCTTCTGGGCTACACCTCAAAAAGGTGACCGTCTGTTATTTTTTTTTATTCCACTCGATTCATTTTAAGCTGTTTCTTTGAACAGTTTGTCTCTAAATAAACAAGCACCTGAAGAAACAAGACAAGCCAGCCTAGAGTGGCTATACTTTTGGTTAACAATTAAATCTGTCATTTCATTTCAACACGGCTGTTATAACAGCATGATCAAATTTACACCACCACCCCTCCCGTTCTGCACTTTACTCATCGAACCAGCCCTGTTCGTTGTTTATAACCATAAAAGTCTCTGCAGTCAAGCTCTCTTACCGAGGATGCATATTCCTCATAGCAACGTCATGACTCACTTATGTTTGCATGTCTGCGTGAGTTCGTGGGGATCTCAGATTTACTTTCAAATAAACATGCAGGTTTGGAATACAATTGTGCTTCCCTGAGGCCTTAAGCTTCAAAAAATTCTTGCCAAAAGGCCATTTAAAGCCCTGCATGAATCAGTTTATGTATATTTTTGATTCAAATGCAGTAAAAATGTTTAAGCTCATAATCTATTTGTGGTCATTTTAACAAGTATAACCCTTTAGAATTTAACATTTAAGCCCCTTTGTCTAAGTTATATACATTCAAATGAACTATAAAGACTAACGAATGAAAATTTACAGGCGCTCTATAAGGAAGAGTTTGAAAAGAACAAGGGGAAAGGTTTCAGTGCCGTTGCTGACACTCCAGAGATGCAGAGAGTGAAGAAGACACAGGACCAGATCAGTAACGTATGCTCAGTCCACCTTAAAGACCGGCAAGAATCCAATTCTCTGGGAACATCTACATTTATCCATTATTTTTCCATTTATAACAAATCATCTTCATTTCGTTTTTTCCTCCTTTTTTAAAAAAACATTATGGAACTTGGTGATGTGACTTTGCTATCTGACCAGTTTTATGTTTTTCTGCATGTGTGTATGGGCGTCCATACATTTCATTCCTTACATGTAAAAGTCTTTGTCGATCATCCTTTGTTGGCTTCGATTCAGTGCTGCATTCAGGTTGTGCTAGATTCGAGATGAAATAGAAACAAATAATAATGTAGGAAGTTTCATTTGCAGGTGTGCCTTGCAAAATAGTACAAGCATAGATGAAAACTTCTAAAAAGCTTCACTAAAATGTAAACTTTCGCAAAATGTCATATATTTTCCACTTCAGGCCGCTAAGAAATACGTAAATTTACATTAGAGCCATGAAAAGAACTATTGTCTTTTAGTGTGCATGGTTGACGGTCTGCAGGATTGGATTTTCAATAGCTGTAATAATAGATTGTTGTAACAGTAAGACGATGCACAATGGAACTGAATGCAGCGTCATTGTAAAACTCTGACTTCCGTGTTTTTATCTGATGTCAAAGATAAAACGATGCATGCATTTGATTTGTAACAAAGCTAACTGTTTCCTTCCACTTGTGTCATTTAACTTGTTTATTGCTTAAAGAAATAGTTGAGCATTGTCGGGAACGTGATCATTCACTTTCTTGCTCAGAGACAGATAAAAAGATTGAGACCAATCTCGTGTCCGTATGCTAAAAACGAACCACCAGCCAGTTGGCTTAGTTTAAC
This sequence comes from Pelvicachromis taeniatus, assembly GCA_015108175.1. NCBI lineage: Eukaryota > Metazoa > Chordata > Actinopteri > Cichliformes > Cichlidae > Pelvicachromis > Pelvicachromis taeniatus. Next base: position 43,711 of record VURO01022906.1, read on the forward strand.
CATTAAGCCTCTTAATATCAAGAACATTACCCCCTCAGAGGTGCGGATTGGTTTCCACGTTGTTTTCACAGAGAAAGTGATTACTAGTAAATTTTATACGTGCTTCAACGGAAATTTTGGGGACAGACACACGTTAACAGCTGTTAGCAGCTTTAAACTGTTCCTCATGAAACAAAGGTTTAAATCTAGTCAATAACAGCTCCAAGTCTATAAGGAAGAAAGGAAAAATACAGACCTCTGCTTAAACCTAGCAACGAGGAAAGTCAGTACACACAGATGTTATTGTACCTGGGCTACAATGCAACCAAGTTTGATGCAAAAGAGAGGAAGCACATATTTTTTTTAGTTATAGAAATTTCAAGTGGTATCACCTTCCTTTCAAAAAAAAAAAAAAGGGCATGTGGTTGGACTAATAATAGATATAGCTCAGTCCTGATACACAAAGAGAGTGGAGTCCGTTTTTTAGAATACATATAAATGCAGGTTTTTCTTTAAACTTCAAGTTATTCTCTAAAATAACTCTGAAATTTGCAGGCTCTTTACAAGGAGGAGTTTGAGAAGAACAAGGGGAAAGGTTTCAGTGTGGTGGTCGACACTCCAGAGATGCAGAGAGTGAAGAAGACACAGGACCAGATCAGTAACGTAAGTGCAGTCATGTTGTCATGACTCCTTCGGTACCTTCTAACAGAACTTTTGTATCTTCCGTGTACTCTTTGCTTGCAAAAATGAGGGAAAACTGCTGGATGTTTGGCCTTGACTGTCAAACATCTGGTATGCATCTCACCGTGGCAACAGTTTTCTGTTCCAGAAGCATGTCATAGACAGATGCAAGCAAGCAGCAAGTCTGCAGATGTTAAACAAGGCATTTTAGTTTTCTAAGAAGAAAACAAGAAAGTGCAGATCAGGATTGTAGATTTGCTGACGGCTTCAGCACACAAAGCAGAGAACATGTCGCTGCAGAGAGCAGCAAAAGATGTCAAGAGTACAGCCCTGCAGAGACACACAGGCACATTTCAGGCATTTCTCTCCATCCACTGAGGAACAGCTGCCCTATATGGTCAAAGTCTCTCAGCTGTGGACACAAAGTGAACTGCTGTCCACACACACACACACAAACTTTCTCTTCTTCTCTCATGGGAGCACTAGTTGTAGAAAGGAATCATGGGTGATAAGCTGTGTGTCAAAGGGGCAATATCTTATTTTTTCCACTGGTATTCGTATCACTCTTGTTCTCATTTCTCCACCCTCACTTCCTACTTTAAAAACAATCCCTTCCCTCCAGTTTTATTCCCACAAATTCCTGTTTCTGTTTACTCCTCTCGTGGTTTCTTGAGGTCACAGGAGGCTGCTCCTTCTCTTCCTTAAGCAACATCCAGTTTCCTCTAAATACTAGACCCAGAGTTGTTCTTATTCTAACAACAAAACATGTTCAGCACATGTCGAGTTCAAGAATCTTTGAGTTGCTTTGTGTGGCTATCACTGAATAGCCCATCATCAGCGGCTCCTGTTAGAAAACACTGAAAACAGCAGTATTTAAAAATAAGTTGCTTTCAGGCCGTTAGACCAAAAAAGGCAAATACAGTTTACTTTATATAATAGATCAGCCAGTGACGTCACCAGGTCATTAGTGAAATTCTGTTTTAAACCCTCAACTTGAACATTTTTGGCATAGCCATGTCGGTTTAATGTTTTTACATCAGTGAGGGGTAGATCTCCATGACACATGGCAGTGACTTCTCATTAGTCTGAATGGCAGCATAACTGACAGCATAAACATATTGTTTAATTAAATAATATGTTAAATTAGCGATTGAGGCTATAAACTTGTTGGACAAGTGTCAGGCCATTAGACAAAGGTGGACACACTGCTTGCCAATATAAACATTATTTATTAAACAAAATGAAACAACTGAAATAGAAACTACCTTTGCAAATCAATGGCATCAGTGATGTAGGGTGTAGATGCGCGAGGAGACTTAAGCAAGTGTATGTACGTGTGCAATGTATGTATGCAAAAACAAGTGCTATGCAGGGCGTGATGGTGGCGAGGAGCAGGAGGGAAAAAAATAGTCTGGGAACAGCTGGCACTCACAAACCCTCCTCTGCCCACCAACGACTTCAAACACAAATGGGAAAACCCCAAAAAGTTGATTCTGCTCATCTGAAACGTGTCTCTCACTGAGAACAGTGGAGCCAGGATTTCCTTACCTGGGTGATCGAGCATGCAAAACAAGGGCAAGGGGTCCTCACACAAGTCTTTACTAACCTCATAGATAAGCTGAGGTGTAAGACTACTTTGTCATAAATTTCTATACAACCATTAGAGAGAAACATCATTATTGCTAAGTGTAAGAGCCACCAACAGAAGCTTCTCGGACATGCTGTTAGTACTGGTAACTGCAAGTTTGACAATGCCAGTAAAAAAGCTTCAAAAAGGCACAAACATGGCAAAGCGGTCCAGTTCAGAGGACCCTAACTCTAATCCTGTAATTAGAACTGAAGCCTTGAAGACAGCATTCAGCTACGAGCCTGTGTCAGCACACCTGCAGTGACTCCCTGTTATATCCAAATGAATTAATTAAAAACTCATTTTCTGTTTATTTAATGAAGGGGAAAACAATTCCCTGTAGCGGGCTGTAAACATGGTGTTTAATGGTATAAAGTTTGGCATTTTTAACATGACAGTCTGTGGGGGCTTTTTGAGCCACCCTCAAGTGAAACTAAACAAACGTGACAGCGGTTGACCTTCAAAAATGAGCAAGTGAGCTGCAGCTGCTGAAAATAGACAAATAAACGCTGACACTAAATAGATGTGGGTCTTTTCTCCTCTGCGTGTGTGGCTGCAATATCCACTCGTCATCTCTTAGCACCTCCTAAAATGGTGAGTGGCTTCTCACAGAGGGAGGGGCTTGCTGAGGCTGAACCGTTACATGTGAAAGCTCAGCGTCCCCCTGTGGATTTAACATGTGTGCATGTGTGTGTGCAGATAAAGTACCACGAAGAATTTGAGAAGAGCAAGATTCGAAGTGACGCGCCTCCTCCGGAAAATAGACAAGGTGAGGCAGATCCTTACACAGGGACTTTATAATAATTTTATCTTTAAATATGTGCATCAACTGTGTGTGTGTGTGTGTGTGTGCGCGTGTGTGTGTAGACTATGAGGAGCAGCCATCCAACCCTGTCAGTCACGTCAGTCAGTCTGCAGGGCAAATGCGTAGTGCTGCTGTAGCACCACCCAGTGGAGGGGTAAGGACAATACATAAGCAAACGTATACCCAAAAGTATGTGGACACATACGTTACACCTGTGTGCATGTTCTGTAGGTACATTAATCATCTAGAGGGATTCTTCCAGAGGTTGAATCTGCAGGGATTCAGTAAGATCTAGCATGAATGTTGATCGATGAGGCCTGGCTTCCAGTCCAACCAAATCTATTGTATAGAACTCTTTGCTAGCTTGTTTGTCCACACCATACCAGAAAACCAGGTTTTTATGGAAGTGACTGTGTGGATTGGGTGATGTGTTTACCAAAAAACAAAAACCCCCACAATTAACCCCAAGAAGAAACACAAGCTGTTGCCACACAATTATATTTTATATGTAATTTAAAGTGCAATCCCACATTTTAATAGGAAAGGTGTCCACATACTTTGGCTCATACAGCGTAGTGCTTTTCAAGCTTTTTAATTTTCTCTCGTCTCCTGCAGGGATAACACAGATCATGGATACCATCAATTCATAAAACACAGCTGTAGTTGTTGTTAAGCTTTCACCATAGGTGTGAATGCTCACAGTTTTTAGAGTTAATTAACTATAAGCACAGTAAGCTTCAGTGAATAAATGTTCAAACTTCTTGCACACATGTGTTACGTGTGTGTTGTTTATTCTTCCTGCAGGGAAATTAAATTCAAATTTATCCCGGTAGACTGTGTGCTCTTTATGTCGCTATCTGCTATATCAGTGTATCCACATGTCTGACTGGTTCTCTTCTCTGGGTGTGTTTCCACTCATTCAGAAGCGCTACCAGGCCTTGTACAGCTACATGGCAGCTGATGCGGATGAGGTTTCTCTGCAGGAAGGTGATCTGATCTTAGACGTGGAACCGATAGACGAGGGATGGGTGTTCGGCCTTAACCAGCGCACTGGGCAGCGGGGCATGCTTCCTGCTAACTACGTACGGCCTGTGTGAAACAAACAGTTCTGCCCAGCAGATATAAAGAGATCCACCACCTGCCCTGTGGATCTGCTGCCCGCACCTGCAATCAGGCTTCAAAATCACCTTTTTGCAAATGAAATATGGCATTTGAAAAGCATCCCCGCCTGGGTCTGCTTTGCATTTTTTCCATAAATGTAATTTTTAAATCGTATGATGGGGCTCTGCTTATGGTTTCTTTGACTTCCATGAAGAATAAATATTGATAGTAAAGCTTTTATATTTGTAGTAAGGTCAAAGGAGAAATGATCAAACAAATCTACAATAAAAACCATTCATCTTCAGATTTACTAATTATTTGTATACCGTAATATCCGGACAATAAACTTTTTGCACAAGTTCTCAACCCTGCGGCTTATTGTCCGGTGCGGCTTTTCTAAGGCTTTTTCATGATTTTTGTGACATCGTAAGAGGATTTGTTTTGGTTTGTTCCGCCATTTTGCCTGGCGGAAAGGCATGTGATCAGACACATGTTGGTCACATGTCCCTCCGCAAGCCAAAGTAGTGCCGTACGAATTAGCACGAAAAAGAGACTAGATTAGCAAGCTGGCTCTCGCTGGCCCTGTACCCATATCTGCAGCAGGTCTCCAAGGTGAACAGCCTCTGGCATGTTAGAACAAGGCAGCTAAGAGAAGTCGGCAAGTCAGATCCATAACTTCGGGATAAGGATTGGCTCTAAGGGCTGGGTCGGTCGGGCGGCGGTGCGCGGCCCACTTTGCGGGGCTCTTCCGAGGCTGGTGGAGCAGTCGCTCCGTTGCCCTCCCCTCCCCCCGCAAGGCGGGCCGTGCACCGCCGCTACTAGCAACTAGCCCGC
>VURO01022907.1:21772-36251 GCA_015108175.1 Pelvicachromis taeniatus
AAACATAGCCTGTAGAAAAGTTTTTTTTAAATACAAATATGCCCAAATATTTGTTATGATGATGTTAAAGGAATACCAGATATGCTAGTTATGCTAAATGCTAACTGGTGGCTAGCAGAGTAAACGATTTGTAATATGTTTGATTTATATATTCAAATTTCAACTAATAAAGATGTTAAACATTTGCAAAATACATTTCTTTTGTAGTACCTTGTATTGTTACAAAGCATACTGCATACATTTAACCTATCTTGTTTATTGAGCCTGTTTAAAGTAGGATACTTAAAGGGAATTTGGGAAGCCTGGGGTGACAAAAATCTATGTAGACTGTCCCTGTTTTACACAGCATGGTTGTTGTAAAGTAGTACAACCTTTAAATGACTAGACCTTTAAATTTCCTCATACATACATGTAAATTGTGGAGGATTATGTTATATATTGTAAACCTCAATCCATAATGTCACCTTCCACTCTCATTATTTAGAGCCATCCCCATTTTCATTAACCAATAATGTCAGGTATTGAAAATTATTTCAGGTATTGAAAAGATTTATATAGTTTCTAGGACGATGGGGAAGTATGAGATTGTGTGTAGCATGTTAATTGTTAACGCACTGTGAATTTCACATCACATTCCTACTTTTAAGAAAAGTCCCAAAGAAATTGGAAAGGGATTGCATTCAATTCGGCAAACTAATTTGCAAGTCAACCATTTTAGTGCTTTACTTAAACGCATGCCATCTCCAGTTAGCAGAGGAAATTGTTGTGGCTGTTACATGAAAAACCCCAAAAAGAAATCGTATTGTTTAGATTATTTGAAACTGTTTCCTTTATTTTTTGTGATTGCTGACATCTCTAATACACTTCAAGCCTCAATAATTTAATCTAACCTGTAGCAATAAAACCTCAAATGGCTGATAATCTTCACTTCACAATCATAATAATAAGCCCTCACATTTTAGAGAACATCCTTTTGCAGAGCATTTGAAGTGGGTCTAGCGTTAAATTGCAATTTCTCTGAACCCTTTAACACATGCTGCATAGACTGCCTACTGGACAGATGTTATCTGGATGTCTTCCAGCCAGATGGCAGAAGGCTCTGCTGACTGTGAGGTTATGTCAGTGCATGGAGAGGCCCCTTGCTAATGAATTTTTATGTAAAATCATTTAAAGCAACAGACTTCTGGCTTTTGGGAAGGTCCGACAACAGATACGTCTTTGATCTGAGGTGACAGCTATGCACATAGAAATCCTAAGAAATCCACAATGTTTGGTGCTTAAACATCCCCAAGTAAATTTTACTACTTAAAACTTCCCAAGCAGTTATTAGTAGCTTAATGGAAGCTGGTGCCAAAAAACAAAACCAGGTAGATTTTAGTCCCTAATCCTAAACTACTTGTTTCTAACAACGGAAACGAGTTCTGAACTCTCCAAGTATTTAAAAGACCACCATTATTTCTGGGCATACAACGTTTCCAGAGACGGTGGAACATTTGGTGAGACTCCTATGGTCTTCGAATGCCCCATGAGCTCCTTCTTATTGAACATACTCACAAAGTTCCTATAGATCAAAAGACCAAACTCCTTTTAAGACAAAGGAGCAGTAGCTCATACTATCTCAATGTTCCTACCCTTCCTCTAAGGGTGAGCCCAAGAACCCCACTGGGCAAACCAATTTTGGCTTCCATTCGTGTACCTAACCACTCCAATGGAACAGTCTTTTCAGGCATGCACACCTCTCCTGGATTGGAGAAACCATTGATGTTTTTGTGCTACTAGAGATGGAAGGGCGGCTCACTCGTGAGGATCTTTAGGGTGGGACTTGATCCACCAAGCCAAGCTAAACACCTTTGAAAAAGGTAGCACGGCATTGCCAGCCTCTCCCACCATCCACATGGATGGGCATTGTGGTCAGGTGTAGTATTAGCCAGGTGGCAAACAAAAACAGGAAATTGGGTTTGCCAGCCTTTGGCTTTGTAGACTGGTCCTTAAGTTTTCATTCGTATTAGCGGAATACAATGACAGATGTCTTTGCGTCTATGGATACAATACAAACAGAAACTAAATCGCTAGTGCTTTTATTAGTGCCAATTTAACAAATGGCCAAGCTTAAGTTGTAGCCCAGATCTAACTCATTGAATCGACCTGTCATGTCCTGCCAAAAATAAATAAATAAATAGAAATAAAAAGAGTTAGGGAACTTTAGTGCCAATTTAGCATGACAATCTCTTAAAAAAAAAAAGACATGGGCTCAATTCCAATGTTGACACTCACAGACTTGGGGACTTTGAGAAATCCTCCTGATTTTCTGAGGGCAAATCTTTGAACTTTAACATCCCGGAGGTAGATTTTGTGAATTTTAAGTTACTGTTGAGCTGTTAAGGAGTAAGAGCTTACTTTCACAAATAAAGTACACAGAACATTAGCATTAATCACTTGGCTTACCAACACTGGCTCGCACTTTTAATCCTAAAAGAATTGCTTGGATGCTGAGCAGATACTGTGCACATTTAGTGTAACTGTTAATCCACTGCATGTGTGCCACAGCCCAAACTCTGGCACATGCTTAATAACTTTTAGAGTCATGCACCAGTTTTTCTCTGGCAGCATTTCCTTATTTCTTACTCTAATATATTAAGTTGTGCCTGTGTGTGCTTTGTCTCTGTAGATCTACATATTTGAAAACAACATCTATTATCAGTCGGATGTCAAGAGCAACTCCCTTAGGCTAACGTCCTCGGGAAAAGACGGGGTCATCTTCAATGGAATTGCTGACTGGCTCTATGAAGGTACCTATAAGTTTGCTCTAAACATTTTCTCTCAATCTGAGGGCAAGCCTAGCAACATCGGGTAGAGTCTACCTTTGCCTGGGTGTCGCTTGAAGAAATCAGACAAGAAAATGCCAATTCCAGACAAACCTTTATGCATGTAATGACTTGTTGAGAAACTGCTTTCTGACCGTGAGCTTTAAGTATTGCAAAGTTGGAAATGATAAAATAAGCATTGACACATTCAAAGCATTTGACACACTGTCTCATTGAACTAAAAATGCTCGTGTTTAGAAATGTTACCATTATTATATATTCATAACGTTTGTTCTGGTGCTCATATCTCCCCAGTGGGTGTGAGGAGTCATTTTATGTGCTTTAAGCAAACACGCACTGCATACACTTAGCCACTTTGCCCCATCTCTCAGGAGAAAAGAAGCTTATGTAAATCTTTTTTTTTTTTTCAAGGAAAGCAGCCTCAGTAACTGCTGTTTTCTTGTTTTTCTTTTTTATTCTTAATTATGTTTGTGTAGTCAAGTAATTTAGTTATCAGCGATTCTTGAACCCAGATTAACACCTAATTTAACACAAATTCTTCTATCACCCCTTTTTTTCCACTTATATGTGTGGTTGTGTGTTCTTCACACACACACGAGTTTCCTGTTATACTATACTGAGCCCATTTACAGTACAATTACTAATTTTACTAATATTAGTTGATGCTTTCGAATCATTTACCCATTTTTGGCCAAACAAGCAATTTCATTCTAATATTGGTAGTTTCCAATAGGGGCGTATGATGGCTTACCGCACTCGAATGGAACAAAAGAATGACACAATTTTGACACAGGTTCGGGGATGGGGAGCGACTTTACTGACAGGGAGGTGGAGGCCGAGCAGCTGATGGCAAAGAACGTAGAAGCATTTTCTGAGAATGAGGATGGAGTTGATGCCTTGTGAACGGAAAACCATGTGGGTCTCACTACTGAAGAGAGACTGCTCTACAATCAGTGCCCATTGGTATCAAACCAGGGCTCACCCAGTATGCAGTTCCCTGCATTAGGCCTGAAATCTACCTTTGACTTTTTTATAACAAAGGAGATCTTTTAGCTGCCGTGTACTCTTACAAACCTGCACGGGAGGCAAAGATGTGAGGATTGGAGTGATATAGATGAAGTGGAGATGTGAGCCTACTCCAAAATAAAGCAACATGTGGCATGTTGGATGAAAACACTGAAAGTTCTCAGGAAGTAAAAAAGGGAATGGGGTTCAAACTCCAACTGACAGAGGCGCTCCAAGGACACAATGCCAACGTCTTTACTTCGTTCACCTTGGCAGATGAACTCCTCAGATAAAACCTGGCTCTGGTTGGCACAATCAGGGAAAACAAGCCAGAGCTACCTCCCCAGCTCCTCCAGTTGCAACAGAGGAAGAGTTTGTTGTCTGTCTTTGCCTTCACCAAAACTACCACGGCAATATCCTACATGCCAAAGCAACGGAGGAACGTGCTTCTTTTGAGCACAACATGGAACCAGCAGTCAGTGATGGGGAAAAGTGGAAGCCTGGAAGCAACTCTAATGTGGTTAGCACATCCTGCAGCTAACGAGGATGCACACACACACACACATTGAAATACACATTTTGGTCATTTTAGTGGTCATTTGGTCATTAAATGGCCATTTCTGGCCACTAACACGCCAGTTGGGAGTTTCTTTTTTTGTCATTCATCAAAAGAAGTAATAATAAAAAAAAAAGTAAAAATAAATAATTAGTGTTACTGGTACTGATCTGTATCAATAACTGAAAGAAAATATTAAGTTTCATCAATTATATAGTGAAAATTTTGAAATTTAAATTTTGAAATTCATACGCTTTTTTTCAAAAAAAATTATGGTAATATTTAACCTAACTAGCATTTAAATGGTAAAAAAAAATATCTGAACTTGAATAAAATTTTGGTTTTCATGACCAGGACTGATGCCAATTTGAAAAATCAAGTGGAAATTGTTTTAATGTATATTCATTTTATAGCATTTTGTGAACGTAACCAGGATGTGGCCACTTTTGTCCACGAACATGCTGAGTGGGAGTTTTATCTATTTTGCTTTCTCTGTTTTTCCAAACAGAGGAGATCCTCCAGACCCATGTGGCTCACTGGTGGTCTCCTGATGGAGAGAGGTTGGCCTTCCTGGTTCTAAATGACACTCTGGTGCCTAACATGGCTTTACCTCGCTTCACTGGCATGACATACCCAAAAGGAAAGCAGTTCCCCTACCCCAAGGTAAACCGTCACTTAGAAGCCATCCATGCAACACATACATTACATTTCATCCTAAATAAAAGGAACGGGGATTTGAAATACCTGGGGTCAACCATCCAAGTCAATAGACGGTGAAGAAGACGGTGCAGGCAGCGTGGAGTGGGTGGAGACGAGTGACAGGTTTGATTTGTGACAGAAGAAGATTAACAAGATGGTAGGGAGACCTGCTATAGTTCATGGTTTGGAGACTGTGACCCTAACAAAAAGATGGGAGGCAGAGCAGTAGCTGGCAAAGATGAAGATGTTAAGATTTTCACTGGGAGTGACCAGGATGGACAGAAATAGATATCAGCATGTCAGAGGGACAGCTCAGATTCAGCGGTTTGGAAACAAAGTGAAGCTGAGTGGCAGGCTGAGATTTGGACATGTGGACAGAGAAGGGATATTAGAGTGTGTCTTATCTTCCTCCCATCACCCCCCCAACCGGTCAAAGCAGATGGCTGCCTCTCCCTGAGGGATTTTTTCCTTACCCCTGTCGCCAAGTACCTGTTCAAAGGGGGTCATTTGATTGTTGGGGTTTTCTCTGTATTATTGTAGGGTCTTTACCTTACAATATAAACAGTCTTGAGGTGACTGTTGTTGTTATTTGGCACTATATAAACAGAAGAGAACAGAACTGGATTTCTTGGACAACGAATGTTGAAAATGGAGACGGACAGGAGGGAAAGGGGAACCTCAGAGGAGGTTTGCGGATGTAGTGATGGAGGACATCCACATGGTTGGTGTGACAGAAGAGGATTCCAGGGCTGGGGTGAGATGGAGACAGATTGGAATTCATTAGCTGAAATGTTTAAGCTTAATTTACAGAAACGTAGTAGCCTGTAAGATTTAGTGGTTTAAGTTATTGTGACAATACAAAGTGGGGTTTTTTTTCTGTTTAGTGTTTTGCAACACACGTTTTTGGTTTAGAAGTTCTTAAAAAAAAATCATCTGGTTTTGTATGTATTTGGCTACACAGAGTTAAGGATTCTGCGTATATAATGTAGGTCATGTAGACGTACTTGTGTGGAGTCCTCTCAGAAAACAACAGCACATATAGCCCAAGAGGACTGACACTAGTTTGGGTTGAATGCTAACTGGTTGAAAAGAGGGCAGAAATGAGAAAGGGAATCTCAAAGGAAGAATAATGAAAAAACAACAACAAAGAAAGTACTCGTGAAAAACGCAGACAGGAGTTACAGTGGACACTTTTCATTGTTTAACATTCATTTCCATGACAGCTCGAACATCCAATAGTTACAAAAGCAAGAGTTGCCCACAGAACAGTTGTCTGTGACACTGCCCCTGGTGATGATAATTGTAGATGACCATTTGTCATCTGTGTGTAAGCTGTGCTCAAGGCCAACACATAGACTTTCGATAGTCCATTCTACAACACAGTAGCTTCTGGGTATTTTTTTAAGTTTATTGGTAGTAGATGAGTTTCGTGAAGAGGCACCGCTTGCAAGACAAGCTAGTGAAGAGTTGCGAATTGTTTCCTGCTCCGGTATGGGCAGAATTTTGTAGTGAGACAAGACTGAAAACACGTTTATATTTTAGCTTAGCTTGAATAGTATAATAACAGCTGACCTAGCTGTCTAAACATCTAAACACCGATTCTAAGCCATATTTAACCATTTGTATTTTGTATTGAATATTTTTTCAATTATTTAACGAAACTGATCAAAGAAAGGAATAACACATTTACTTCCTGTTTCATGAGAAATAATAAAAGTGATCACAATCATTTAACATGTGTTTAATTCTGTTGAAATAACCACCAAAAAAAGCTAGTTGTGTATAAGAATTGCGTATTTCAATGATTGAAGAGGAAACACAGAGAGAGCGAGAGCAAGTAACAGATGGCGGTGGGGTCATTGGCTATTGGCTTTTGGATATTTATCCACTGACTCAGGTGTTCAATAACCTGATGACAGTGAGCACCAAGGATCTTCTGAACCGTTTAGTCCTGCAGCTCAGGGAAGTAAGCTGATCACTGTGTATCTCTCTACCACAACCCAGTGACCCCACTTTCTTTCCTTTTCCAGCTATTTGTCCAAAAGCCAAAGTCCTTGTCTTCCCCTCTGCCCCCCCCAGTGCAGTATAAAAGAGGACACTTGCCATGAGTGACTGGTAAAATATGAAGCATTTGCTAGAAAACTCAAAGGAGCTAAGCCTTCTTAGCTAAAAGAAACAGCTGTGCCCCTTTTGGTAGAGAGCATCCATGTTCAAGGCCAGTTCAGCTTGTTGTGCAGATGCCAACCTAAGTATTTATAAGCCTGCACCATATCAGTATCCTACTGAGCTTCCCAGCTGTCATTGGGCGAAAGGCCAGGAACACACCGGTCAAGTTTGTGAAAACAGGTGAAAATACAATGTAAAATAGTTAATATTAACTAAATTCAAACAGTACCCTTTAAACTTTGCTCTCAGAGCATCTGGTCAGCCAGATGAGGTACCATAGTGCACGTCTCCAGTAGTGTTAAAGCAGCATTAGTAAGGGTTCTTCTAGGACGCCTGTGTATGCAGAATATTGTTGAAATAGTCTAAGTTTAACATGCCTGTTTTTAATATGTACTTCATTTAGTTTAAGTATTCATACAATGTTTCTCCTTTGTCTTTTTTATATCTGTTTTTCAGTTTGTCTGACAAAAATCTCTAAATTGTTTCTGCATAACAGCACAAGCGTATGTGCATTTAAGTTTTTAAAAACTGCTCCCAATGAATTATTCATTCCAAATCACTTAATTTGGCAGCACTTTATAAGTCACAGTTGCCACTTTGGAGAGTGTTGCATAAAGCATTTTTCCAGTGCAGTGAAGTGAGATTTCTGTCTAAACTCTGGACTGTCGGTTCTGCATGCAGGCTGGTCAACCCAACCCAGCGGTGAAGCTCTATGTAGTCAACCTTTACGGGCCGACGCACACGCTGGAGCTCATGCCTCCAGAGACACTCAAGCTGCGGTGAGAGGAGCTGCATTTTCCCTGCCAAACTTTTGCACCAGCTGCTGTGCCACTTAAAGGGATACCTCTGACATTTCAAACTTCAGATGATCATTTTTTTCTCACTTGACTTTGCACCTGTAATTGGGAAATCTTTCACTCTGTGCACGCAGTTGTTACAACTGCCTTCAGTTAATAAAATGAAGTCGAAAAAAAAAAACAATGGCCAATTAGTCTCACAGTGGGTGTGGTGAGGTTATTTTACAACATGCAAGTACCATTTAGAAATCTTGCATTACTGTGTGCCAGAATTCAGTGGATATTAATGAATGTTGAAAGTCTGCACGCCTTTTACCAGCATGATAGGACTGTGTGGAAGAGAACTAACAAAAGGAAAACAGCAGCTTGACATTGAGGTAATTTGTAGAGGTGTAAAAACCACAGAGCTCAGCTGTGCCAATGGTTCATTTTCTGAAGTGTGTAGAGAAGTTGTTTGAAGTTGTAATCTCTGAGTTAAAAAGTATTATATATAAGCCTGTGAACATGTGATTACAGGACATGACATAATGACATAACCATTATGATACAATTTTTTTTAGGGAACATTATGTGACAATGGTGAAGTGGATCAGCAAGACCAAGACATCTGTCAGATGGTTAAACCGGGCCCAGAACATTTCCATTCTGACTGTGTGTGACACCACCACCGGAGCCTGCGTCACGGTCTGTGTGTGTGTTTCGTTGTGTGGAAAAACAGAAAAATTGTTAAAGCATTTTTCCTTCTTTTATCTCATGTTAAAAATTATTGTGAACTTCCTTAATATAGAAAATAGACTTACTTTCTCAGTTCTTGATATAAGAAAATGCTCGCTACACTTATGTTTAAAAACTTTGCAGCAAGCACTTAACTAAAAGATCAAGGCTCGATCTGCCTGGTGAGTTAAAACGCCTTATTTGATTTCCAAGGTAAAACTCCTGAGCATTTTTCCTACATGTTTTTTCCTTAACTTCAGCTCGTGTTTCTTTAGATCCTGTTCTTCTTTGAGACCACTAATTGATTGTTGTCTGCTTTGTTGTTGTGAGATGAATCTCTACGTAAGGATAGGCAAGAAGGGAGGCATCTTTTATTCATGTTAAATCGAAAGTACAGCTACCTTGATTGTTTTTGCATGACTCTCATTAACCTTTTCAGCAGTTACACAGACATGGGGTATCTGCATTGCACAGGCACCATAATAAACTCTCGATTTGACAGAGTGTTTATTTATGATCAAAGAGCTGATATTAAGGCTTTGTTTCATATCTCGTGTTTTGCATGCGGCAGGTTTGATTATTTCCAGATCGGTCTAAAAAAAATTACAAAATGTAGGGCTTCATTAAATCCATATCACACAAGTGTTAATGGCAGAATTTAAATCCAGAAAGTTTCCACTGAAATAAGTTCTGTATATGGGAGAGAGGCTTTAATTGCTGCAATTAGTGGATTCTCCCCACAGAGGAGCTGTGTCATGGAGACTCAAAGAGATGCTTTCCCTCTTGTAATAACCCCTCATTGAACTTAGTAACTGCGATTATGGCTGTAAAGCTTATTATTGTTACTGGATTGTTAGCTTGCCACGGAGAAAGTCGGGCTGTTAGAAAAAAAAAATGTGTGTCTCAGAGCCAGTTGGTGAGTGGTTGCTGGAGATTGGTGCTGAAGATATGGTTGATGCTAGCTGCAATTTGTCACAAAGAGGGTACCGTACCTCCTTCTAACTGCTTTGGTTGTTAGCAGATTGCCAAATTGCCAGTGCAGTGGAACCCCGCGTTACGAGCAGCTCGGTATACAAGAAATTCGGTTTACGAGCCGCGATCCGAGCAAAATTACGAGGCCCGCCCATTCTACGAGCCGAGCTCCAATCCGTCACCACTAGTTTCCGCTTCACCTTTCTTACCCGGAAACCTCTACCCCTTCTACCCAGAGCCAGTTCAAAGGCTTATCCCTTATGATGACACCTGCTTGGCTCACTTCCATACGTACATACAGTTAAGAAAGTGCAATTTTAGGGTTTTTTTTTTATGTGACGGTGTTGAAAATGCAGCCAAAAAGGCAAAAACAGATGAGCCAAGGTAAGGTTACATTTTCTTAAATTGGTTTATCTTTTATTTAACTATTTACTAATACAGTATTTTGATGTTTGTTTCGTATTTAAAAACATGTTTTTTCCATTATTTATGATATTTTGGGGACTTTTTGGGAGGGCTGGAACGAGCAGATCGGGTTACGAGCTTGGTTCTGGAACGAATTCAACTCGTAACCTGGGGTTCCACTGTAGTTCTCATGGAAGATGCTGACTTGTCTGCAAACACTCACTAGCTACCTGGTGAGTGATATCAAAACTTGACGAAATACGGTTAAAACCAGAAATTGAGAAAAACATTTTCTTTATTGCTGAAACTTCAGCAGGAAGGAACACATTTTAGTTTGGAGGGAAGTGTTCTCTGCTTCTGCAGTGTGCATTTTTTAACTTTTCAAAGTGTCTTTACCAAAAAAGTTGAACACTTCAGTTTGGAGAAAAATTGCCGGAGAAAATGTAGCGCACGTCCACATTCTCTCCATATTTGCTGGGCAACACAGAGCAGTGTTAACCTCGCAGTTGAACCGTGGGACTCGACAGGCCGCTCTCCAATTCTGCACTTTTCTGATTTGGTGTGATTTGCATGGACAAACATGCTGTCCAGCCAAGAGGCAGCTTAGCTATGGCCTGGACACAGCACCCAGAGCCCTCTTGCCAAAGCGCTGGCTCCTGCTTCTGCATATTGGTTTGAAATGACGGTTCAAACTGGGAATGTTGTCCCAAGTGGTGTGTTAAAATAAACAGCAAAATAAGGGGGCCATTACGTGACAGATGATTATGTCTGGAAAATGAGCCACTGAAGTGCTACTCCAGCATCACTTTTACACAGTATTAAAAATATACCACTTATGTAAATATTTTACTGACAGAAAAGACCAATGATTTAGGGAAAGAACGTGATTACATCAATTTTCGTGTTCGTTTTGTTTGCAGTTTCCAAACAACAATGCACCAAACAGAAGCAGAAAATAGAACAATGAAAGAAAAGGCTGTAACAGACGAGAGGATCTTGATGATGTGGGTGAATTAACACTCATTTGACATTTTGCTCTGACATGTTTTTCAGAGACATGAAGAAAGCTCTGAGCTTTGGCTCTCCAAGCAGGTACGTTTCTCTTTATTCGGCATGTCAGTGCCTGTCACGTTGAAAAGCTTGTGCTCCAGTGCAGTAATTTCACCTGAAATTATGAATAAATTATAAATTATTCAACACAAAATAGAATTTCTTACTTATTTGTATTTCTATAGGCACTCTCATAGTATCCCTGAAATCTTATGACTGATTTAAGCACAGACTGAAAGCTGACGCGAGAGCAAAGACTATTCACATGTTGAATTTTCCTTCTTCCTGACTCTGTGGTTATAGACTGTACAACAAAATAAATACTGCAGCCTGTGTTTCAGTTGATTTATGAAGCTCATTTGAAAATGTGCAACTTTATTCTTGAGGCTTTCAATTCAAAGAAAATATTTAAGCTGTTATAACTTCACCGGGCCACTGGATGTTTAGAGTTTGGCTTAGGATTGGGTTTTAGCCACATGCTTTAAAGCATGTGGCTAAAGATAAACGTTCAAAAATCCGACGCCGTATGTATAAATGACAGCTTTTCTGTTAAAAAGAGTGGATGTTGACCAAACCTAAATTATAAATTACTAATAAGCAAACATTTCTTGTACAAAGTGCAACTTACAATATAATGTGTTCTTTTTGTTCATCAGCCTCTTTGCTTTATGTTGGAAGGGCCATGAATATTCAGTAACTCGGTGCCAAATGAAAGCCAGCACAACACAGAAACATATTTTTGCTACTTTTACATTTTGAATAAACCAGTTTCCTGTTAATCTATGTATTCATTTCTTCCCAAGGAAGGGGAGGGGGTTGTAGTCAGCTTTCTCTCTGAGCTTTATCAGAGCAGTGATGAAGGCAGAGTAGGAGAGTTTCTGGCAGGATGTGATCTTATAGTCCCGGCTGGCTCAAGCAGTGTCTAATTTAACCAACTGACAATCTTGGCAAGCTGCTTGTATCGGTAAAGGTGGTAATCTGACAGAAGCTCAATTTTGTGGTTTTGCCAGTGCAGAGAGAGGCCTTTTGCTAATGACTTTCTGTTCAGTATTAATGTATAACATGATGGAAAAATCCAAGCTTCTTTCTAGTTAATCTATCCCAAACTGAGGCAGAATTTAGAGTTTAGAGTAAAGTGAGTTTCTATTTTTCACAGTTTTCATTTCATAACTTTAACTTTTCTTGAAATTTCTTGTGCGCAGTATTGTGATTTTGTGTTGGTCATTTTCACTAGTAGAAATGAGAGAAACAAAAAAAAACAAACACAGAAACGCAGTTTAAAGTAAAAAAAAATGTAAAGTTTAAATTTTTCTGAGTAACTTACAAATTTAATCACATTAAGGGTTTCAATTATGTTATTATTATAAATAAATAACGTTAATAATGTTTTCCATAATGTTATATGTGGATTTTTGTTTAAATTTTATTTAGACTGGCTTTTAAATCCAAATTTAGCTGACAAGATATATGTTTTATGGATTTTACAAGGACTGAATTCAACCTCATTTTAAACATCAATTCATTATTAATCAGTGAGCATTGAAATTTGTTTGAAGAATGTCTATTTTTTTTCTTAGAAAAATATCAGATTGACATTTTATATGGCTGTAATTTTTTTGTAATCAGACAACTACTCCAGGTATGCAGGCTAATATTACCTTCATTAATTCTAATATTACCTCAATATTACATCAACATGTAAACTATGTTTTTCAGGGGATTCTTTTTTATTGTGCAACACATAATGGGATTATATCGGAGTTCAAATCTGCTGGACCAAACTGTGACCTAGAGGGGCATTTTTTCAGTTAACTGACAGCTTTACAACTTTCACTTTTTAACCAAACCTCAAGATTGTTTAGATTTCTTAGAATTTTCTGATATTCTCTTTAATACAAATGCATGACTGAAAGGCTCATTATACTGTAAGTTACCTAAAAAACCCAACTTACTTTATTTGTGAATGTAGTGAAGAAAGAAATCTCTTTTAAGTGAAAGTATATGTGCATTGCTGAAGGGTTAATCCCAGCCATTTAACATTATGTGACCTTTAACATCGATGGGCTAAACACGTTTAAAATGATGAAACAAGCATCACTAGATATATAAATAGAATCAAATACCCTAAGAATCACACACCACCAATGATGCCTGTTACAGTTCCTGTAATGACCTTATTTACATCCAACTCTCTCCGTACTGTAAAGCCTGTCTACACGAGGTAATGCAGGCTTTCTGTTATGAATTTAAATTCCCAAAATCTGACCACTGTCCTGCTTAGAGTGCCATATAGAGTTAAACCATCCATCCTCTTTCCTCACTGCTGTTCACGCTAACAATCCATTTTTCTTCCCAGAAAATGGATAGTCACTCACTTAGTCAACAGTCTCTTTATATACAATCATTGCAGATTGCTACTTTCAGGTAAAAAAGTGGTTTGGCCATCTCTCAGCTGCGGAGGCCAGCCGCGCATCATTTTCATCCACTTGTTCATGCCGTTGGCATCTACGTAATGTATGCCTCTGAAAGCAGCACTCTTCAGCCTGCTTCACAGCTTCTTTTACAGACACACTGGAAAATGTGCAATTTGTCTAATGTTCTAAGAATGAAATAGGCACGTCCTGGTTCATCTGTTAACATAATATCAAATATATGCCATACAACTGACGCATATTTGCTTTCTACAGAATCAGGAACCAGTGTTTTCCAAAGATGGCAACAGATTCTTCCTCACAGTACCGGTCAAACAAGGAGGACGAGGAGAGTTTCACCATATCGCCATGTTCACTACACAGGTGAAGGTTGAATTCATAGTAACTCTTAAGCTATATATGTAGTGTGTAACCACCACAGTGCTTATTGACTTTCCTCAGTAACTACAAGGTGTCCTTTGACAGTGGAGCGTGACACGCCAGTTTATGGCATTAATAAGACGTGCTGCTGCTGATAACACCACTTGGTGTGAGTTAGGAAAACACAGGCCTGTACACGTCCTGTAGATTTATAAACATGCAACATGGCACTGCCACCCCTGCAACCTCTTCACTCCATGTTCAAATTTGCCCAGCATTGTGTGTCAAGGCAACTAAGAGACTATGTACCTCAAGGTGAGACAAAACCAAAGAGAGACCAAACTCTCTAAAGCTCTGAGATCAAGACTTTATGGTAATGCGATGGATGTTGCATCGAAGCCACAGCTAAAGTCACCTTTATTTGTGATGCTGTCGAATTGTTAATTAAAGTGTTTCAATATTCATCTACTTCATGATAGCCCTCGTCACCCCCCCCCC